>JAVQJF010007763.1:0-13904 GCA_036023855.1 Gadopsis marmoratus
TTTTGTGTTCTGTCAACATGGTTTGGACGCTGCGCCCCCTGTCTGTTCACTCTGTCACAGCACTGCAGCACCGCGCTGCTGTCAGCGTCTCTGGGCTGAATGAATTTAGCCCAAATGCCCAGCAAATCAAGGGGGCGTGTCACGACACCTGTCACTCACTTAACACAAATCTGATTGGACGCTGATGCCGCTGAGTTTGGGCTGTAAAAAATAAGCCCATTTCAATATATCCTGCGTTTTTTGTTACTGTTTGGTTCTGTTGCTCCTCCAGGTCCCACCAAAACTGAAGACGATCTGTTTTAAGGTTTATTACAATTATTTTATCATATTTATTGTAAAAAACAGGGACTTTATAAAAACAATGAACAGTCTACACCACAGCAATAATGTGAGTGTGTGATAACTGTTTCTATATTAGCTAGATGGTGAAAATATACGTGACTTATTTGACTCGATTATAAAGCGAATACTGTCACCAACATTAGCCATTTAAAAATGTATTTATGCCGGTAGCCTAACATATAGAATCCCTCACCTGTCTGTTTCGCTAGCTAACTAATGACATTCATAATAATAATAATTGGACCGTTTGCTATTTTAATTACCTCACAACAACATATCTCACTTATTTTGTCAACCTTCTTTAAAAACCTCTCACGTCTTGTCCGTTGTGCTTTTGCCCCGTTAAGCCTGCGTTTACTATTTTACAGAAGAGCACAGGGGCCACATGTTTGAGTTCTGACTTTAATCTCAGAACTCTACTCTAATCCTCTTCCATAATGACTTAATGCCTTGAATGTGTGAATGAAGTGAAAACTGCCCAACGCATCATCGGTTCACCACACCCCACCGTCGAGGATGTCCAACACAAACGCTGCTTAAAGGGAGCTCGCAGCATCATTAGGGACACCTCTCAGCCCGCCCACAGACTGTTACCCTCCTCCCCTCTGGGAGGCGCTACAGGTCCCTCCATTCCAGGACCAGCAGGCTCAAGAACAGCTTTTTCCCCAAAGCGGAACTCTGTACCTAGGTGATTACCTCCACCCCCATTCTCCACCGCTGAACTTTCTACTACAAGGACTTTACACACATTACTGTATATATTAGTGTATATATATACACTGCATACTTACTGTTACCTCCTGTAGATCCCTTGTTCATAGTGTCAATACCGTTAATTACTGTACATGTGGCTCATACTGTTATCTACTGTTAATATACCTCATACTGTTAATTATACTATTAATTACTGCTAATACTGTTTATAATGTTAATTACTGCTAATACTTCAAATAATTTTTTTGGCTACTGTTCATACTGTATATGACAATTTAGTGTATTCATATCATACATATATATGTTTGCTAGATGAAGAAGAAGACTTAATGCCTTAACTGAGTCTGTTTTTACATGCATATTCTTTTTATATATATTCCTATAAATTTATTAAAACGGTGTCAGACAGTTTCTATTGATATAACTCCTTAATTTATTTATTAGCTCAAGTTATTTAATTCCCCCTAATAAAATAGTGATATAGGCTGACAGTCTTCAACATGTTTAGAGCCAGTGGTGGTGTGGCTCAAAGGTTGTTCTCCAGTTCCTCCAGCAGGGGGCATGCAGTGTTTACAGGCACCCGGTGATGAGCTCTGTGATGCAAGAGGACAGGGGGGGCTTTTTTTCCTGTTCATCCCCATCAGTATCCGGAGCTGGTGGTCCTGCAGACAGTTGAAGATACAGACGCTCTTTCTGAAAGGGTTTTCACTTCCTCAACTCTGTGTCTTTGTCACTCCATCACCATCTCACTCCGTTTCTCCTGGTCCGGGTCGCTCCCTCCTCTTTACTGTGAAGCTCCCCCCAACTGATAGGTCCGTCAAACGACCGTCACACTCCCACTCGGCGCTGGTCCGCCGCTGCACAGGCGGTGATCCATTAACCCCAATCATCTGCACAGCGGACAGAGGACTGCTACTCATTTCTGTCCAATCCTGAGCCCGTGCAGCTGTCACGCGAGAGAAGCAGCCAAATGATCGACTTGAGAGCACTAGTTCCTACTAGTACATAACAAAGGAGTAGTTCAGTGAACGATTCAGTCATGCTCGACGCATCACTGGTGCCCACGTCGTTAGCTGCATCTATAGGCATGGATAGGTAACGGGCTACATCTTATGGCTACGGTATGTAACATGTAGCCCTAAATCTTTTTTTGAATTTTTTTTTATTATAAACAAATTATTTTCTAAACATTTAGGGGCCCCTACTAAGCTGGGGCCCCTAATCATCCAGGTTTACCCCCCTTAGCAACACCCCTGCAGAGTATATAGATTTATTTCACTACCTGTATATCCCTGTATACTGTATATCGCAGTATATTTTACTACCTGTTTATGTGATGTAGATGTATATACATACTACACACTGCACGTTTACACAACTGTTTATACATTGTACTATTACACACCAGGCTACCACAGAATTGTATTTAACCTTATATTTTATACTATATATACACATTATTTCAATTTTTTAGCTGCTGCACTATTTAACTATTAGATTTTGTTGTAAGAGCACCGTTGGAAGGAGTCAGAGATCTAAGAATTTCATTGCTTCACTGTAATTGTTGTACATGGCAAAAAAAGAACAAGAAGATCAACAAAAACCTGATTTCGCCTCTAAACCGCTCAGCTTGTTCAGCTTAAATAATTCAATTTCAGTGTATTCAGTGTCTGCAGGTCTGCTCTGTTGGACTGGCACTGAAATGTAAAACACCTCTTCACTTTGTTTTCTGTGTTGTGATTTGAATTTAATGTAGCATGGAACATAATGTCACAATGAAAAACAATTCACGCAGTTAATGGAAACAAAAAGCTAAATTCCTGTCATTTAACACAAGGTTGCTTTTAATTATGACTCAGTAAATACAGACATACCACAGTAATGCACCCTTTCTCTGTCACAATTTTATCAAATAAGGAACACAAGGAAGTACATTTATTTTTACTTCACATTTAACACAGTGTTTCACAGCTACTAAAAGCTAAGAGGCTACATACATACATACAGTATATACATCACAATTTACAAACAAATACATACATCACACAGACAAAAGCACTGCTACTGTAAGAATCACCTGTAAGATCAGCTGACTCATTTGGAAAACAATCTATTTTATTAAAAGTTTGTCAAATGTTTCACAATTCAGAAAGCAAATAAGCTTTGAGTTAAACCAGTGATTAGTGATTACATTATTGAGGATTTATTGCACTATATACTACAAAATAATTAGTGTCATTCTCCTACAGTAGCTTGATTGATGTTGCCATGGTAACTGAAGTCCTGAACTGGTTACATGTGGCGGTTTGAGCCAGGCAGCAGGTCAGGTTTGTGCCCACTGCTGCTCCTATGCTGATTGGGCAGAGGGCTCTCATCTCCCCCCTGCAGCCCCCCAATCATGGAGCTCAGGGTACCATGGCTGCCACCACAGGGCTCCATCTGAGCTGCCACGCTCAGGCCACTCTTGTCTGTCAGAGGCCGCGGTGGGGTTTGGTGGTGGTGGCGTTCTCACTGAGGCTCTGCACTGTCACTGATGACTGGCAAGGTAAGGTGAATTCATGACACATACATATAGATATCATTCAATTCATTTTCTATCAGAAACACAAAGACTGAAGGTAGATTGAAGTTGTACTTTGATGGAGGCAAACTGGGTGCAGCCACCCAACCACATCTAACCACAGTTACTAATTCATTATTGTATCTAGATGGCATTCTGCATCAACAAGCTGAGCTCCTAATCCATTTCCATCTCCTGACATTTGGACATTGCAGTCACTGAATAGCCCATAAAACATGTTAAGGGAAGAATGTTGAGATTATGAACTCACCAGACATTAGGCAATTTCTTAGCAATTTATAAGGCACAGCGGCAGAGGTGCAAAGTAACAATAAACATGATTTACTCCAAGAGCAACAAAATGTACTTAAAATAAGTCTACTTTCTATATCTTTTGTTACTCAGCTTGGCACCGACACTGATCATCATGCATCAGCCAGAACATTACCGCTCCAATTAAACAGTTCTTTTGTCATTATAATATCCAGTGTTTCAACTATTTATTACATTTATTACATCTATTACATTTATTCAGTTTTTAGTGCCATAGCAATGCCTGTCATCAATGTTACCTTACATACAATTACATGTAAAATTAATATATATATCCTTTTTATTTACTTTTAAACATTATTATCTGTTCAAGTTTTATTTTTCTTAACTGTTTTCTTTTAAATATGCAAATTTTATGTTTGCCATTTTTTACATTCTGTTCAAGTTTTATTTCTTTAATAAGCTATCTGCAATTTGCTTTTTATTTGCTTTTAAATATTATTACCTGTTCAAGTTTTATTTTTCTTAACTGCACTTCTGTTTTATGGCCTTCTCTTCTGTAAAGCACTTTGAACTGCATTTCCTGTATGAATGGTGTGTGACGCTGCAAGAGGCCGGGTCATTGATGCAGAGTATGTCATCTAGGACTACAAACCCGTACAATAAGGGGAACTAACTACAAAACCCACGTGCAGATGGGCAGCCAGGAGAACGGGTGCCACCCAGCTGGACCGAGTTACCTGATTGCCAGGAATTGGCCAGGTGGAAGATAAAAGGGAGAAGAGAATAAGGAAGTACAGAGAGGAGACAGCGGAGAGAGCGACAAGAAGCAGCAACAACTGGGAAAGCCGAACTGTTGCTGTTGTTTATTTTTGCTTTGTTTGTGAGCCACTCACGTGTCAGTCTGTACGTTAATTATCAGTTGAAATATTCTCGCTTTAAGTTGAAAACAACGCTCCGTGTGTTCCTTTAACCTACACCTGGTTTGAACCTTCAGCTGACGTGGTCCACCTCCTACAATGCCACAGGTGCTATATAAATAAAGTTTATTATTATATCCACGCTGTATATTTACAGTATATACTATATATAGGAAATTAGTTGGAAATCTTGTTATTGACTTAGAATATGTGTTAAGATCAATGTGTGTGTATATAATGGTTACAATAACCATCTGATGAGTGCTGCGAATCTTACGTCTACTCAGAAACTAAAAATGTCCAGGTACCAGGATCAGGGTCAGGGCTAAAGGCTAACAGGTAAACGGCAGAAATAAATGAAGGAAAATGAGACTGAAGGGAAATGGTTTGGTGGCATTAAGATGCTCAGTTGCCACCTTTAAACCCAGTGTTGTGCTAGATCACTTCGATTTTAACGGTCCTGTGCCATAGAAACAGCCCACGTGAGTTTTGTGGGTTGGCACTTAATTAAACTGCAGGAACATTTATGCCATGTTCACATCAGATGTGATGGTTGTTAGCGACGGGAAATACATTGATTGGTTGGACAACTTAAGATATTGTATGATTGCACATTTGGTTTTGTGACACTGTGCATTGACGCTGTAGCACGATTTCCATTGAACTTGTAATCAATTGGCTGATGCAGCCATATTTGTTTCCCATTGATCATTACAACTTGATGTGAACACGATCTACAAGTCAGAAACCGGAAATTACAGTAACTCCTATGTGACTTGAACACAGCATAATAACTCATTTAACATACCACATTATTCCTACAAGTTCTGAACATATACAAAAAACTTATGTATGAACAGAATTACTAACACATGTAAGTTAATGTAATCTCAAGTAGCACAAAACAGGCAGACAGTGGACAGCACAGAAAGCAGAGATGGCAGCAGCTACAGGACAGGGACAAATGTTCTGACTGAGGTATGTGGTTCCTCTAATGGCAAACATCTGGGAAACTGAAGCACTTCAACTTACATTGCCCACAGAGACCTCACTGCCTGCCACCGTCTTCTTCTTCTTGGCCTTGTTGGGATTCCAGTGGCAGACCAGACTGTCATTCTGCACACTGTAGTTCTTATGGCCAATCAGCCAGTATGTGTTCATTTTGCCTTTACCCTGGCAGCAGGAGGAAGGACAGAGAGGAACAGTGACTACCAGAGGTGACTGTTAGAGAGAAATCCAACTGAAAGGGTCTGTTCACACAAACTACAACAGCACTGTAGGTAAGCCAGCAGATAGTTTGGCTTTTATATGCCAAATTCTGCTGCCATCCAAAATATATTGTTTTAAATACCTGGCCAAATAAATCCTGGCAAATTAAAACCTAACCACAACACATGAGTAGACAGTACTTGGACTGTGTGAGAATATAAATGCTTTTGGATTAGTGACCTTGGTTTTGACTGAACTTAGTGAATTTACATTCACAGTACAAGGTGAGTGTTTAGTCCAACCGTCAAACCTTTAAAATGACGTTACAAAAATAAATGGCTTCCCCGATGTAACAACAAACTAAGGTTTAATTTCACGGCGTCTCTGGGATCTTTTACCTTAACCTCAATCTCTCCACGAAGCTGCAGCTCGTAGGCGTTGTCTTTGATCAGAGCCAAGTAGGTTTCTGAACTGGTGTGGATTCTCTGAGCTGACACACAAACAATAACACATCTAAAAAATGTAAAACACAACTGAGGTTTGGCCAAAGTCAAGCTAAGCATGGATCTCAGCACAATCCCTGTTTTTCAAATTCAACATTTTCAAGGATCTGTCTGCAACAAAGGCCCAACATCTGGTTACAGCCCTTCTGTGTTTAAGTTGTAGAAATGCTCTTCTCTCTGGCCCAAAAATACAGTCTTAAACATCTAGTTCCCACTATCCTTGTGTCTGTGTGAGGTGTGTAGCAATGCATGCACACAGATGTGTGTGTTTGTGTGTTGCGTGCACATACGCAGGCTGGTGGACTCCATTCTGGAGGCCGTGTTAACTGTATCTCCAAACAGACAGTATCTTGGCATCTTGTAGCCGACTATTCCCGCCACACACGGACCTTTGGAGTGAGGAGAAAAACAGCTGTGCTTCACTCTGCTGCAAGAGGTTCAATACATCCCACAATGCAACAGGACAAGAACTACATACTAACTTACACTGTGAAAGAGACATCTGTATATCAGCAGATCATTTTATTTTAGGTACCTCAACCAGTAGCCAGTACTAACACTTAAATAGCCCTTATTTAAATAATTACAGTCAGGTCCATAAGTATTTGGACAGTGACACCATTTTTGTACTTTTGCCTTTGTACACCATCACAATGGATTTGAAACAAAGTAATCGAGATGTGATTGAAGAGTTGACTTTCAGCTTTAATTCAAGGGGTTAAACAAAATTATCACATTAACCGTTTAGGAATTACAGCCATTTATTAAAAACAAAGTCCCCCATTTTCAGAGGCTCAAAAGTGATTGGACAAATTAACATAATTATAACTTTTTGCAAGTTGTCATAGAGGAACTGTTGGCCAGAATCATCCTCTCATCTGGGCCGTAGATTAAGGCTTCTGGCCCTTGTGCAAAGTATTGGCTGGCACCTGACCAAGGTGTCACTGTACTGATCAATATCCCCATCAGTCCCAGCACAGCTGATCATTTTGTGTTGACAGCACAGACCTGACCTGCTCCTCTCACCTGTGTGGATGCCTGCTCGGAGCTGTAGCCTATGGTTGGGCATGTGAGGGATGGAGACCTGTCTGACGGCTGCAACCAGATCCAGCGCCATCTTGGCGATCTCGTCCGCATGTCTGTCCCCGTTCCTCTCAGGCAGACCGCTCACCACCATGTATGCATCACCAATCGTCTCCACCTGGTTTGGTGGTATTTTGATGAAGGTTTGCTCAAACAAAACTGCAAGACTAAGCAAACGCTGACAATCGAATCATCCTGGCAAGATACATGGACCAATCAGGGAGTGATGCCAACTGTCCAAATGTGGTATTTTTATAACAGCTTTCATGTTTTTGAACAAAACATCAAGTGATATGTTTGTCCACATATATCAAATAGTGGAAGAGGAGTCAAACAGCTAGCCTACAAATATACATACCAACACCTCTAATGCTCACTGATCAACATGCTGTGTCCCTGTAACAGAAATGTAAAAACTGCAGTTTGTGGTGAGATTAGTTAGGTGCTGGATCTATTTCATGAGCAACAAGCAGGTGCATTGACTGTACAACAACGTCAAAACAGAAGATGTAGAACATTTTCCATCATGTTCTGTGATCAGAACCAGGACAGCAAATTATCTAACACTCAACTAATTTAGTGAGCTGCTCAACTGATATCCATCTGTAGACAAACTGAGTGCAACATTCCTACTATCAGATACGATACATTTAGTTATATCGATTACATTTTTTCAATTCAGTTTTATTTATATGGCACCACATCATAACAAAGTTATCTCATAGCACTCGTTCACATAGAGCAGGTCCAGACCGACTCTATGTACAGAGGCCCAACAGTTCCCACCATGAGCAGCACCAGGAGACAGTGGCAGGGACACACTGCCTGTAGGGGGCGGTCATCTGCCTCGACCGAGGCAATGTTCAGTACTAATTCATGTAATGTCATGTAAATGTAAATCTTACTGACATAAAGAATGTTCTCATAACAAAATGAGCCAACATCTCCTGGTCAGTAGTGAGCCAGCATGTACAACACCACTTGTTTGCCTCAGGGACATTTTTCCCATATAGCCGGCTTCTCAGGCAGAGCTCACGTCTAAACATCATTTTTTAACCCCTGCAAATGCATTTCAGGCTGCGTAAGACATTCAACACATTTAACAGACTGTCATTTATGTTAATATGTGCTGCATAATACTTCTGTGGCAGGGAATTACACGTTGGAACTATTTCTTCGCTTTCTGTAGTCTTGACGGGACACTCTCAGAAAGAAAGCAGATGACGATATTTCTCGCAAAATGTTAAAGAAAAGATGGGGTCGACTGTTACAGTAAAGCTTAACGTGAATTTTCTTTGTGTGTGCGTGTTGACATTTCACTGTTACCTTGTAGACGTTGTAGGAGTCGATGCGTGTGTCAAAGCACATGTAGAGGTTGTTGAGCATCTCCACCACTTGCAGAGGAGTACAGGACGCAGAGATGGATGTGAAGCCCACAATGTCTGAGAAGAAAATGGTCACCTGGAACAAAATGGAGAGGAGAAACCCCGCCAGTGTCCATTATTGGTTGAACTGGACAAACATACACTCGGTGTCCAGTTTAGTAGAGACGCCTGGCAACTAATGCAGTCTAATACAACAATCCTACAACAATAATACAACAATCTGTTTCTGGCTAAAAAGCAGAAACATCCCTCTGTATAATCATTGGCACCACGCATGCTGCCCCAGATGAGTAGCATCAGCTCGTTATCGGAGAACTGCATCCATCAGGGCTCAGTAAGCCACATTTTACATTTCTGGCTAGTTTGCAACAGAGAGAAGAAGAATCGATGGGTGTATTTTATCTTTTGGGTCTTACAGAATACTCAAGAGCTTCAAATGAGTATAAAAATTAGCCTGTGGTCCTATTCAGTAATAACCCCGCCCCTCCCCATGCAGAGTGCTTTTGGTACAGCTGCTTCAAACCTCTTCAATAAGCCAGACGCAATTTTCACAAATATAACTTGTTTTATCTCCTGATGAATATGGAATAGGGTAATTACAGGTAATTACGCCAACAATAGCAACAAAGGCAGCAAACACACACATTGATTGCGTTTGCAGATCTTGCAGAGGTAGCCTCCTCGCAGCTGCACCCCATAACCCTCACAACGCTGTGCGCTCAGAATTAGTTTGATTACATGTTAACAGTGAACGGGGAGGAGCATGGAGGGGAAAGGTTATTGCTTTATGTGTCTTCAACTGTCTGATTCTACCATTTGTCTTTAAGGATCGCATACAGTATGTGTCGCTGCAGAAAGTCAAATATACGTGATGACTACTTTTATTATGAGTCTTTTTAAACTTTAACACAAGAACAGTTGCATTATAACTTTGACACTCTTTGGTTTCCAGCTCCTTGTTATTCAAGGACAAAATGATTGTGGAAACAAGGAGCTGAGGGATGAAGTTGTTTTGCAAGTCACGTCCAAATCCACATGACCAAATGTAATGCCATTTAAATGTTTTAAACAGAGTAACAGCTGGTGAATGTACATACATAATGAATGCTTTTCTAAAGTTTAAATGAAACTGAACAGGTGTGCCTTTGTGTGTAATTTCTGTGATTCAGCTACTATCATTTATAACTTCTGAACTAAATGTTCAGCTTTAGATCTGAATGCAATACTCTTAAAATTCAAAATAAAATTCAGAGTTGATTCAATGCCCACTTTTTTTATAACATCATTTTTAATCACGTGTCTTAGGGAGAATATCACGTCAAAAAGCATAAAGTCTTTGGTGTAAAAACCAAAGTTGAGTTGCAAGTCTTTTTTTTTATTTAACCAGATCTAAAGTCATCAGCAGTCTGACTCTTGAGTCCACATCATGTGACTCAAATTCATCTGAAAATGGGGGACTTTGAATAAAAACAGCTGTAATCCCTGTAAATATTCCACTTGGCCAACAGTTCCTCTATGACAACTTATCTTATTATATATTTATAATTATGTTAGTTTGTCTAACTACTTTTGAGCCTCTGAAAATGTGGCACCTATAAAAATGGCTGTAAATCCTAAACAGTTAATGTGATAATTTTGTTAAACCCCTTGAATTAAATCTGAAGGTCTACTCTGTTGGGCCTCTGTACATAGAGTCATCTTTATTGCATTGTTTCAAATCCATGGTGATGGTGTACAGAGGCAACAGTACAAAACTCGTGTCACTGTCCACATACTTATGGACCTGACTGTATAATCCAGGACGTCCAGTTTGAGTAACACACACATCATCAGCCTTAAGCACTATCAGATGACAAAACAACAATATGTGAAAGTATCTTACAACTCTGGAAAGTAGGAAATAATTGTATCCTATGTCACAAGGATCCCCATATAAACACGCATGTATTTGATTGGCCGTGTAGTGCATTGCTCAATTTAGCTGAATGTTGTCACAGGAAAAGCTTCAGCTCAGTGATAAAGTGCAAAGAATTGTTGGGTCTCTGCAAATAAACAGTACGTTCCTGCTCTATATGAAAAGGTGCCCTGAGAAACTTTGTTTCAAAGTAATGACCTTGCTTTCACAAGCTTCCTACATGACCTCTGCCCAAAGTCCTGTGATTCAACATCTGTTCCTAATCAACTTGGGATATTTAGCCCTTTCACAGTTTTTGCTGATACAACTTAAGAGAGCATCGTTGCCCCGAGCTGTTGTTAATTATTCACGCTGCTGTCGAAAGAACCCTAGAAAGCCGCACCACACCTCTCATCCCGACAACATCTCAGTCTAGAAAACAGCCCCTGAGGATCATTGGACCCAGCAGGGGGAGGCTGTGCTGTTAGTTTTGCTGACTTTTGAACAACTATTAAAACTAGAAATGAAACAGTTTTTCCTCTCAAGTTTATCTCAAAACTGGTTTTGGTAGATACCTGAGGAGATATTTGAACAAAGCAAAGACCAATTGAAGGACAAGCGCGTAGCATGTTGGTGCAGTTCAGGTGTAAATGGAGTTGAAGCACAATCAGTCATCTCGTGTGTGATCCTGAGCGAATGAACACTATTAAACCACAGTGAGAGGAGCACAAACGAACCAACCTGCTCATAGCTCTCTGCCTTGACATGTTTTTGTTGGCGGAGCTGCTTGGCGACTGACTTGGGCAACATTTGATGCAGCAGATCCTCAGCCAGCTGCCTCTGGTGCTTCAGGTCCTCCGTCTTCTCCTTCAAGCTCCGGGCGTAGTTCTGTATCCACGCGGTCATCTGCTTGAAAGAGAACATCGCCACCGGGTAGATGAGGCAGGCTATAGCCAGCAGGCACACTCTCATACTGAGGCCCGAAGACACGGATCGAGATGCCAACCTCAGAGCCGGCACCGCACGATCAAAAAAGCACTGATGAGTGTTTGTCAGACCCTGAACTCCAATGTGAGACCCAGACAGGAGCTCTGTTCCTGTTCCAGAGATCTGCCACAGATTTGTGTCAAAAATCCAAGAATGTTGTACATGCTGGCTTGAGTTTAACTTGAGGTCTATGTTCTCTAACCAGCAGCTATTGAGTCGCTCTGTCAGAACCCTGGCAAAGCCGAGGTAGCTTAGTACGTAAGTCCACTTGTCCTGGAAGTCACTGTGAGTTGCCATGTTAGGGAAGTCCAACAACTGGTGGTTGAGTTCTATGAATGTGACCAGAAGTCTTGCAGACAGCACATCTCTCCAGTTGGAATTCTGTTTGACTTGGACTAAAGTATCTTCCACTGTACCCCAGATGTCAAGAAGTCTTCCGATGGCCAGGGAGAAAGCAGAAGAGCCGCTTGTATCCAACGAAGCATTTAGAAACTCTTCAACGCTCCAACTCAGCTCCTGGCAAATTCCAGGCAGCTCAATGCTGCAAGGGAACCCGAGGCTGTTAGTGTGAGCCGCCACTTCACCACAGAGGTGACTGAACAGGGGAAGCACAGCCTCTGAGAAAGCTGCCTCCAGTGTTTCGTTGCCTTTGGTAAATGAGCGTCTCCTCTTCTGAAGCTTACTGACGAGTTGCAGGATTGTTATTGTCCTGCATGAAGTCAGCTGGTCGTACGCCGCCTCCGTAGTGTGCAGCAGGTCAAAGTTGGAGCTGAGGTCGATGGATACAGAGCCGAGCAGGGCCAGGAAGGAGAGCACGCAGGCTGTCAGAATCCGGCGAACAGTGCGACCACTACCAGACAGGGTAAATATGGAGCACCTGGAAAAACTACAAGAGGGGCGAATTACTGACGGAGGCTTCAGGGTTCAGTGAGCTTCAAACTAACTCCCACAAAGTGTCTTCCAAACACGTCTAAAGGCAAAACCACACCGTCTCACCGGGCACACTGCTGCTGGGTGGGAATGTCTGACACATTGTTGGTTTGGGAAAGTTTCAATATAATGTCAGAGCAGAGAGAGAGAATTGATTGATACATGAATTCCCATAATGCATCATTATTCCTTGAGATTACTTTCGACTCACTTTGAACCTTTCGCCAAATAAACACAGTTTATTAGCTTTTAAAATCCTTAAAAGACAATCTCCAAAAATATAGAGCCTAATTGAGACAGTCTCCTGAATGTGAAAGTCCTGATCCGGACCTGAGGACAGAGTCTGTGTGAACCATCTAAACCGTCTTCCTGGGCCCAGTCAAAGCTCAGTCCAGCAGCTGGATCAGCAGGTTCATTCCAGTGAATTCAGAGTTTCAGATGTCTCACCTGCACAGCTGACAGTCGCTGTCCGCATCCTGCTGCGCCCCCGGAGCGACCCTCCTCTTTCTGATCAGTCTTCTTTTGAGGGAGACCGAGGACAGAGTCCCAGGAGCGAAGCACTCTGCTCTCATCAAGTCAAGCGATGACATGAGAGTCGCGCTGCAGTCAGTTCACCACCTCAGAGGTGGCCTCGCAGGACGGGGGGGACCGTTACTTACCCGCAGCACCAAGTCAGCAGCAGCGTCGGCTCAACTTCCGCTTACATGGGCCTGCTTCAAAATAAAGAACCGGAATCCGCTTCAGGCATCTATACACACACGCGAGGAATACATATACATATATATATATATATATATATATATATGTATATGTATACATATATATACATATACATATATATATAACAGGGGCGGCTGGTATCAATGGGCTAACAGGGCTCAGCCCTCCCTGTCCTTTACAATAAATATGATAAAATAATTGTAAAATACCTTAAAACAGATCGTCTTCAATTTTGGTGGGACCTGGAGGAGCAATAGAACCAAATAGTCACAAGAAAAATGCAGGATATATTGAAATGGGCTTATTTTTTACAGCCCAAACTCAGCGGCATCAGCGTCCAATCAGATTTGTGTTAAGTGAGTGACAGGTGTCGTGGCACGCCCC
>JAVQJF010007767.1:0-14627 GCA_036023855.1 Gadopsis marmoratus
TCAACATACGTCTGCGAGTCTGTGTTTTCTACCCTGAAACACGTGAAATCAAAGCATCGATCTGTTCTGACTGACACCCATGTTAAAGAATTGCTTTGAGTGGCAACAACGGAATACAAGCCAGATTTGAAGAGGATTGTTCAAGGCAAGGAATGCCAGAAGTCCCACTAAGCAACATGCATAGTAAAAGAAAAACGATATTGTAAATTATTATTTTTTTGTTTGTGGACTTGGTTGAACTGAGAGTTTGTGTGTGTGCACAATGTTCATTGTTGAAAATGACTGGCCTGTGGTCTGTCATTATCATGTTGGTGTATGACATTTACAATAAATCTGGCTGATCAGAGGTCTGTGTGTGCGTGAGAGAGAGGAAGGGATGGGGTGATGTTCATGTGTGCCCATGTGTATGATGTGGCTCTTTGCGGTAACACAGTAAAAAATGTGGCTCTTAGTCTCTGACCGGTTGGCCACCCCTGCTCTACATCTTAGAATAGAAGTTGTATTACTCACTTTTAAAGCACAACTTGGACTGTCCCCAGAGCACATAATAGATCTCTTAACATCCTATGAGCCTGAACATGAACTTAGCAAAAGCCTGATCCCCTCTGGTCACCAAGAAGTAATCGATTAGATGATCTGTCAGGGCCTCTAAACTCCTGTAGAAATTTCATAATCCATCCACTTATCCACTTTTAGAAAACATTAAAAAACTTATTTTTTAAGGCTGTACAAAGTATGTATATATGTGTGTGTGTGTGTGTGTGTGTGTGTTTGTGTACGTGTATATATGTTTATACATGTAGTTGTATATCACCTTGTTTTACCACTATACTGTTATGCTATTAGTAAAAATGTTTGCAATTCTGTGTTTTAATAGTTACTTTATTGCTTTTACTTTCATTCATTTATCCTTTCAGTTTCATTTATTATTCATTATTCATTATTCATTTATGCTTTTATTGCCTTGTGAACCACTTTGTAACATTTGTTTTGTAAAGTGCTGTATTAATAAAATGTATTATTATTATTATTATTATTGTTGTCCTATCATCTCCAGGATTTGGGAACATTGGTGGAACAATTAGCCCGGTTCCTGGGTGTTTCCTGTGATAAGGCTCAACTGGAGGGCATGGTGGAGAGCTGCAATCAGCTCATCGAGCAGTGCTCCAACTCGGAGGCCCTGTCCATCTGCAGGGGTGAGTGGGAGAGGAAATGGAACAGGAAAAACGCAACACTGTGTGAACCTCTGGTCTGCTAACTAGACAAAGTTGTGAGTTTCTGGCTCCCTCAGGTCCAACTTACTGTAACATGTCTGGGTGAAAAGGCTTTTGTAGCTGACACTGACACTGTGAAATGACATCTCCAAAGCATCACACCCACTAAATGGGTTTTAAAACCATTTCTTATTACATGTTAACAGCATCTGACATGCTTCCTTCTACAGTTGTTGGTGACCTATTATGTAGCTTGATTCTTTCCCCATTTCCCCATTTTGTAAAGCATATTGGTGTTAATCCTGTTTAAATGTGTTAATCATGTCAGGTCAGGCAACCTACAAACCCACTGAACATCTAAAATGTAATCAAGCCATTTCTTATTATTTCCTTTCAAGATCCCAGAGTTTGTAGCAAAACACCAAATAACTCAGGATGGATTAAAGAGAAAATCACTTTCAGTTGGATTAAAGGGATTTAGTATTGCTCTTCCACAAAATTGGGAGTCTTGAAAGATAGATAACAAAGAGTAGGCCTAGACCTGCTCTATATGAAAGAGTGCCATGAGATAATTTATTATGATATGGCACTATATAAATTAAACTGAATTGAATTGAATAGTCAGCAGCACATTGTTCTCCTTACTACTCATCAGTGGCCAAATCATTAACACCAATGACTGGACTAACATTTCGCTGCGTAGCCAGTCAAACCCTACATTGACCTGGCTAATTATTTACTTTTCTTTTTAACTAATTATAAAAATTATAAAATGTCTTTGCAAAACATCTAGTGATGTTTTGATTGGCTTGGTTGGCAGTCAGCATATCACTTTGCATTAAACACAACAAGCTCACTTTATTTGAACAAATAGCAAAACAGAACTTTGTCTCTATTTCCCCTAACTACTACCAAATTATGTTTGTTCCAGGAAACCTTGAAGAAATGATTAGGAAATAACAAACATTTTACCAACCAAACAGTTAAAGCATTAGTGCAAGGTAATTCTACTGTGTTGTACATGGTTCTTATTCTGCTGAAGGCGATCACTGAGATTGTGTATGGGGAGTTATCTGAGATCATTCACCTGTAGGGAACAGTTTGAATGCTCTAGGACAGGACACTGTTTACACATGATACCCTAACACTGGAACACTGATCTTTATATTACTTTCCTTTTGAATTGAACCCACCATTGATCTGGGCATACAATGCCTTAAGTGGTGTTGTAATAATCTACCAAGAAACACTGACATGCATATTATATTATTATAATAGGAAAATGCCATTATGAAATAAAAACAGACTTTTTTAAGTAAATATGTCTCAAATGAAACAAAACTGATATCCAATAAAATTCTGTTACTATGAAAATTAATGATGAAATAATATTTCATAATAATTAGCTATCTTTTAATAATTTTATAGTTATATCACAAATTTATTAATATAATTGCATAGTGTCCTTTTTCAATTTAATTGGTAGTGAATACTTTATCTTCCTAAGTTGTTCTGGGGTTTGGTGGAGTTTGAGACGATCATAGCGCCACTGTGTGGCTACATGTTGCATCTACACCACAGACTGTATAATAATGTTTGATTTCAGCCTGCAGGCCCAGACAATTTTGATTCAACCGTCTTTGAGTTTCATATCAGCATCACATTTAATCCTCAATTTGCTTAAATTATTCAGTTTGGTTTATTTTGCCATTCCTGTTTTGATTTGTATGTTTACATGCTTTCTGTCTTCAGTTCTTTTCTGTTTTCCCATCAACTTTCTTTTTAGTGCATGGAAGTCTGGTGTCTGTTCTGCTATAGGCTTAACACACATCTGACAGTCAGTCTGATCTGTCTCTCACACACACCACAGCAGGTGAGTCAGTGTCACGTCAGGCTGCATTCACTCTGCAGCTAAAACATAGCAATAAAGGTTTTGATGTTTTCAGTACAGACAATCAACATCCATTATAATCTGTCAGATGAATCATCAGAATTCATCATGCACAAGAGTTTCACCTTCATAACACCTAAGCAGGACCACATCAAGACAAGACAATAGCACAACTGAAGTCAAAGCAAAGATGTTTAAACAGCAGTTTTGGACTTCTTGCAGCCTTATTCTAATTTTTTATTAGCGTTGGAACAGAAATTTAGGACGTTACTCAATGAATCCATGTCTGCCTGTAAATGAGGAATTAACCCAACCAGCAAAATTCTGTTGAAAAGATGAAAATACAACTTTTATTAGATAAGCAGTCCCCTAATACACATCTACTTTTGCTTAGGCCTTTGCCAACAGGTTTATTTAGGTAATTTAAAGAATTATTCAGGGAGTATTAGTATTGGTAGTAGCTTAGTAGTGAGCATCAGCAAATTAATCTGTTTTAGTAATATGCCATTAATGACATGCTCTGTGAGGAAAAATGTGGTGTGGTTAGTAGTCAGAACACAAAAACAAATAAGGATAAAATGACAACTAGGTAAACTCCTTCTGTAGATGCATTTGAAAGCTCAAGAAAAAGCTAGTAATTGGACCTTGAGTTAAGATTTTTTCTCAGCATACTACTTCAAAGGTCAACAATGAACTTTCACGCTTAAAAGTAAAATAATTTTGTGCATTGTCACAAACTGAGTGAGTGCCTTATATTGAATATTATTCAATATTTTGTCAGAAGATGTTTTGTCGTCTCTTTACCGCTGTTACAAGTTTTTGTGGCAATGTTTCACTTTTAGTTTGGATACCAGTGCCAGTGACCTGATGTTATACAGTAGTCACTGGAAAACACTGTTTTTGTTATTTTCATGGCTTAATAATGACAAAAATATTAAGTCATGTTGCTTTATTTTTGATAACGAGTCATTTCAACATGGAGGTTTGATTGAAATGACACCAGTTATACATCACTTTCAAAACTGAGTGTGAAAGTTGAAATCATAGTCGACTGAACCTGCTAGAGAACTACGGGGCTGCTGAGCTGCTGGGCCCAAACCATGTTCTGAATAATTTGAGAGGCAGACATCCAGGTTGTGTTGAAAGATAACTGAACATTTTATTAATATTTAAAATTTTTCCCTCTCACTATGTATTCTGCCTGCAGGTCGTGTGGGTCTTTGGAAGGATGTCTTCACAGTTTCTATGAATGAAAAGTTTGATACGGTGTACAGACAGAAGATGAGCAAGTCTGACCTGACTTTTGACTTCTGTCTGTGAGGAGCACCTGACCCCGCCCTCCGCCTCACTACTTTCCACTCCACTGATCTACTTATGGTTTACAAGTGCACACTTCCTGACAAAACCCACGCTCCTACATTTCCATTCAGTCAGTCAGTCAGTCTGAGGATTAATGGTACAGTCTGACATTGGGATTACACTATAAGACGTACCCAGAATGCAATCTGTCTCAAGTCAACGAGTCATTTTCAGTTCACCCTTGTGAACTGAAAAAAATTAATCCAGATTCATTTATTAGGAAATTTCTCAATCAATAGTTAAACCAAACCTCCCTCAACCCCTACCTCCACAGTATGTTCCCACTGCTGTGTATGTATATGTGTATATACTAACCAGGGTTTGGCTGATACAGGTTTTTTAGGGGCAGACACCAATTTCTTGATCTGAAGAATTGGTCAACATTTATATTCAAAATTGTGCAATATGGCCATGTGTATAACAGGGCTATGTGCAGATATTTGTGACTGATAAACACAGAAAATCACACATCAGCTCAGCCATTTCAGTCCCTCTTCCACTCTGTTCGATCGTTTGACGGTCCATAAAGACCTGGGTATACTAGAAATGAACCAATTAATTTGAAGTGTTGTCCACCCACAACTAAAGGCAAACGTGTTTATATGTGTTCCAAGTGGAAATGGTCCCTCTTGAAGCTATTGCCCCTGACAACACAGGTCCGGCAATTCTCGGAGAAGTTCGTAGGGTGTGTGAGAGAAGGTCGGGACAATCAGTTTCAATGTGCTGATGCACTGAGAGGAGCCAGTTGAGGTGGCTCAGGCATCTAATGGAATCTAAAGGATGCATGAAAGCCTCCATATGGACATGCTTCAGGTCAGGTCCAACTTGAAGTAGACTCTGGGGCAGACCCAGAACATGCTGGACAGATTATATATGCCATCTGGCATGGTTCCATAGACAGATGTGTATGGGATACTTTGCTTAGTCTGCTACTACCGTGACTGGGTTATATGTATGTAAACATATGTAATGTTTGTCTTAGACCACTACCCCAGGAGGACACCAGTATAGGCTGCAACCAGAAGTGCAATCTGTTGAGTTAGACTGAGGAGTCATGTAGTCAGCTAAAACTCGACTTGTAATTTGTAGTGTTTATCAGCCAAATATCTGCATGTAGCCTCAGAGATTCTCTGTGATGATTCTGGTTACACCATCATGAGACACTAAAGCTCTCCAGAGAAGCCCAAGTTAATGAAACATTTTCATGGTTAGTAGCTCTATAGGTTAGGCCACACACCTATTTATTGTTGAGTAAACTGGAATACACTACTGTCTATAAGTGAGGAATTCATGTCCAGCAACACCCTGTTGTCATCAGGCATGATGGCTGAATAAGACTTATCTACAGTTGTAAAATGTCTATGGATGTCAGCTGTTACTGAGGTGATGGATATATTATAACTGAACAAAGTGCTCAAAGCGAATCAGGTTCTACAGACAACACCAATGTTTGCCCTTTACGATATATCAGTCTAACCCTGAAACCTTGAGTGCATTAGCCGCTATATTGATGCTGCAGTGGCTCCTAGGTACATGGAAGGTAATTAAAACAGCTCTGTAAATAACATAGATAGTTTGCTCTGATGAACTTGAATCAACAACACAGGGCTCCATCACATGTTCCTCAGGAGGGTTACGACTGCTAAAGTGTAGTGATGAATTTGAGTGCTTTGTTTTGATAGTAAAAGTCCACACCATAGCTTGATAAACCTGCTGGAAAGCCCCGGAACCCTCCCATGTCAGCACAATATGAACTAAAATAAAGTCTTTAAACTACAAGATTAGATAATATTGTGTCTTAGTGGATAAAATTCCTAAAAACATTTGCAACTAAATAAATTACAAATTACATACAACCCACTCACACAGAGTGAACCTTGGGATTTGGTTGCCATTAATACAGTGTTTCATATTCAGATTAATTTCCAATGTGATTTGAATACACTTCTTCACACTTCTCAACATATCTATCTTAGGCACATCACAATTCTGCTTACAATCCATCCGGGCTTTGCCTACATGCAAAGTAGAGTTTTCCCTGCTTCAGTCCAGAAGGAGCTGGTAATGCACCTGAAGCTGTTTGGTTCACTTTGCATGTGACAGAAAGAAAAATGGGCAAATTTAGTGTAATGTCAGCTATGGTTATCATGGGGCAGACCCTGTACAGGTATTTCAACAGACCATTTATGGAGATACACTTTGGAAGAATAAATATTGAGTATGCATCTTAGAGAGGTGGATGTATTCCCACATATTAAACATCTGGCTAAAATGCATTTCAAAGCACCTCCCAAGGTGGGTGGGGCTCCTGGGAGCAGTGGCTTGCTTTGCCTGGTTGGTGATGCACACACTCTTTTCATGTGTGAACCAGCCTACATATTCCCATCAGTGATTGGTGAACAGTGTCCTTTCTCTCTCTTTCTCTCTGGTTTCTCAGAAATGTCAGGTTTTGGCTGCAAGAGAGGAGAGAGCAGTGTATTAACCCATAACCAGCATTAACTGTACTCTGCTACTCACTGTAGTGTCACCACAGCACCAGACTATTAACCTGAGGCATCACTTACAACCAGTCCAGCACCTCCTCCTCTTCCTCTTTTGCCACAGTGGGTTCAGTCCCTGCACTCTAACAGACACTTTGTCACCTTAAAATTATAAGGTTCTATCTGACATTTTTGTCGAAATTGAGTTATTCACATATTCTTATTCTGTAAGTTGTATGTATTTTTTGACTTTTTTCATTAAAAAAACAAAAATGTTCTCTCTCTATCAACTGGGAATGCAAACGCTTTGAAGCTCAATATCTCAATATCGCTCAGAAGGCAGATGGAACCATATAATTTCAAGGTGGTGACATGAGAATGTCTTTATTGTATGGATGTAAATAACCTCAGCACACACTCATCACGCCGCCTCTTTTATGGCTGCTCATTCTTTCTTTTCATTGTTCTTTCTTCACTCTGTCATTGTTTACAGCCATTGGAAAAGCTTCAGCTGCCCATCATTTGTTTGGGTTTTTATACATGCCTGTCTTTGTTTCCTGGCCAGGCCATCTCACATTGTATTTTACACGCTTTGCTTGCTGGTTTATTAATAAAGTTGTGTCTTCAGGCAATATCTGATGACTGTGTGTGTTTTCTTTTAACTCTGTTCACAGAGTTAGTCGCTAAAATGTGTTTAGTGCTGTCAGAGTGCTGCTATCAGGAGACATGGAAAATGAGAGTGTAATGGGAAAATTTGATCTTTGATCCTTAAGCATTATGTTTTACTGAATGTGACAGATGTTTGTTCAGACTGTTTGTTCACTCAATGTCACAACGTTGGTTGTTTCGGCTCTGTAGTTGGGGGTAAGAGCTTATGATAACAAAAAGGCAGCTGTACTCAGAACTAGAACAGCCTGTAAACACCTAAATCGGCCAAGGGCGCAGCCAGGCCTTCTCCCTCTCTGCTACTTGTCCTCTCATGATGCTTTGCCTATGTGTATAAATAGATAGGACACAGACACTTCGGATTGGCTACTGTGACAGACACTCTGTATAGGATTTAGCACCTTTCTTGCAAGAAATAAAAATCCACAAAAACAATTGAGAGTTCTGGAGATTCTTCATTTCAACCACCTGCATTGGGCATAATAAATTCCATAACAAGTTGGCGTTGTTGGCAGGATCCCTTGAGAGATCATCGGGGAACACCCGGAGACGGTGACTGACGTGAGGACACGTCTTCTGCCTCTACCTCCAAGAAATTCAGAGAGACAAGAGGACCGATCTCCGGGGGGCTCCTGATCGTCTCCACTGGGATCCAGAAGGACCTGATTGAGTCCAATCCAAATCTACAAATATCTAGTGAGGTTGAACTTTTGAATCTCAGTATAATAGAAGATAATTAATCTCAGGATAATTAGATAATGGGAATAATTGTGGAAAAATAGAATCCTAGGTCATTTATGGATTATGGCAGGGGAATGAAAGTGGAATGTCTGGGTGTAAAGGTGAGATCACACGTGTGGTTTCTGTGAACATCAGACATAATGGGGAAAAGAGATGACTGGAAAACAAGGGTGGATGTCTGACGTAATGATTATATCACACGTGGTTTGAATAATTCCGTGAATATCAGACATTGAAGTCCTTTGACATACAACCGGTGTTAATTTACTCGTAGTAAGTTGCGATTTGCGTGTTATTTGAAGACTGCAAAACAGTAAGTACTCATACCAGTTGACATAAGAGAACAGGGGCTTTAACTTTGATTGTGCCCAAAACAAATCCAGAACTGAGTTTAATTTAATAGCATTGGGCTGTAGAGTTGGCACATGATCATCCATCTTTTTAAAGACAAAACAAACCCACTTATTTATTCAACATTGACAGGACTAAGTTTCAACCACAAATGGTTTCTGTGAGCACACCTGTATATCTAGTATAGATGAGCTGTGATGACATGTAATATTTAATCTGTAAATTAGGTAAAATACATGTGATTCAATATGCCCAATTAATGTAGGGTAAACCTACCTGCAGGTATATCAAAAGTCTTAATAGTCCCTAATGATTTTCTCATCATTTCTTTTGGAAGGAAGAAGCAACAAATCTTTTCCCTAAAGTGAAACTGTTGAATGGTAACACAAACATCTTCTGACAAAAGAAAAGTTGAATTCAATACACTCTGAGGGGTTGCTCCTACAGCTTTGGTCTGGGTATAACTAATGCTAATGCTAGAAAACTTTAGGTAAATAAAATGGAGTTCTAAGTCTGCAGACTGAGTCACTTATGCAATGCAATAAATAAATCAGAATGAGGCTGCAAGAAGTCCAAAACTGCTGTTTAAACATCTTTGCAGTTCACTTCAGTTGTGCTATTATCTTTATGTGGTCCTGCTTAGGTGTTATGGAGGTGAAACTCTTGTGCATGATGAATTCTGATGATTCATCTGACAGATCATGATGGATGTTGTTTTTCTGTACTGAAAACTAAATTATATAGAGTTGGTATAAACTTGCTCTATATTAACAAGTGTTATGATATAACTCTGTTATGATATAGGGCTATATAAATAAAATTTAATTGAAGTGAATTGAAATTGAAAACATCAAAACCTTTTGTGCCATGTTTCAGCTGCAGAGTGAATGCAGCCTGATGTGGCACTGACTCACCTGCTGCGGTGTGTGTGAGAGACAGATCAGACTTACTGTCAGATGTGTGTTAAGCCTATAGCAGAACAGACACCAGACTTCCATGCAATAAAATCAAAGTTGATGGGAAAACAGAAAAAAACTGAAGACAGAAAGCATGTAAACATACAAATCTAAACAGGAATGGAAAAATAAACCAAACTGAATAATTGAAACAAATTGAGGAATAAATATAACACTGACATGAAACTGAAAGATGGTTGAATCAAAATTGTCTGGGCCTGCATGCTGAAATCACAGACATTATTATACAGTCTATGGTGTAGATGCAACATGTAGCCACACAGTGGCGCTATAATCATCTCAAACTCCCCAAAACCCTTTAGCTGGAGAGAGGTAAGGCACTCGGAGCGCAAAAACCGACCCAAGTCCTTTACATAGAAATCAGTCCACAGGCTGCTACATCCCAGAAAGTCGGGAAAGGTTTCATTTATTAAGTTAGGTTACAGTCCGTCCACACACAGGCAATATAAAGTGATTAATACTTAAAAATGTATGGAAAAAGTTACATACAGTACCTTTAAATGTATGTCAAAATAAGTTCTGTTTTCTTGCATCCATGGTGACAGAGAACCTGGTTTCACAATAGCAGGAAGAGGTAACAAAACCTGACTGAACGGTTCAGTACAGTATTATAGTATGGTTTTGTCTCAAGTGTCAACTGCTGATTCATCTCACACACACACAAACACACACACGTGTTAACTAGCAACCGCAGTCTACCCTCCAAGTGTCGTTTATCCTCCTGCCTCTCTTCTCTCACAGACCAGTTTCACTCCGTATGGCCAAACTGCTGCCACTTCACCCTGGACTGGGACAGCTGGTCATCGGCCCGCGGGCTCACACGGCTCCGAACACTACCACACAATCCTCCACAGGAAGACAGACAAGTGGGGGATCCAGAAAGACATGGATCCACACAGACAGAGGTCAGTGGTTTTTCAGCCTTCAGTTTCCTCTGCTTTATTTACCTATTTTGCACTTAGAATGTTAATATTATTTTATGATGTTAATGGTTATTAATATATATAATATTTATGTCACCTGGGTCTTGTGCAGAATGATTTAGTCTGGACATGTGGTGTATAAACCACCTGGAAGGTTTGGTACCATTTTCTAATAATGAAAGGTTTCTAAGTTTTAACTAAAGGCTTTAATACAGCACTTACTAATTCCTTTTATAGCAGTTATATGCCATAATAAAATATATTGAGTTGATTCATTGAATTAGATTAAAATGTAATGAATTCACACACACAACCTGGCAACCCAAAACTTTATTAATGGCTTACAAGTGATAAAACATTATAACATGTAACATACATATAAAACAATGTATTAACCTTTAAAGGTACTGTATGGAAATTTTTACATTCATTTTAAAGTATTAATCAGTTTACATTGCCTGTGTGTGAACGGACTGTAACATAACTTAAAAAATGAGACCTTTCACGACTTTCTGGGATGTAGAAGCCTGTGGACTGATTTCTATGGGAAAGACTCGGGGTCGGTTTTTGTAACGGTATGCACGCTCCCAAGTACCTTATCTCTCTCCAGCGAAAGGTCAGAGTTCACTTAACCAACACCTGCAATAAAAACAAAAGAAGAAGAAGCTCCTCACAAGCATTAACGTTAGCTTACAAATTGAGTCCTCTAACATCAACAAGCGACCAGGTAAGCTAACATTACTTCAAAGCTTGTGAAATATATTATGATTTTAGCTGAGCAATGTTAGCCAGTGTTAGAGTATTTTGTAATGCGGCATCGATGTATAAGACCTTGTAATATAGTCATGTAACACGGACGAACGGTTAGCTAGCTAACATACAGTATCAAAATAGAATTGATAACATGAGGTAATTCATCCAGACTGCCATTACCTTGGCTCACACACTGCAGGACTCAATATTTGCTCTTTATTACACCAAGGTTGTCACACCCTGTGGTCTTGTGTTCTGTGTGTTTATTTGAGGTCTTGTTCTTTGGATTGTTTGCGTGTTTCTAGTTTCTCCTTATTTGGTCATTGTTTCCTCTGTTTGTGAGTTCTCCCTCTTGAATTTGATTCTGTTCACCTGTTTTGAGTTACTCATTAGTGTCCTGTCTGTGCTTGCCCTTGCGTGTCTCTAATTGTGGATTAGTTTCACCTGTTCCCACCTGTCTCGTGTTCCAGTGTCGTGTCTATTTATGCCTGCTCAGTTTCCTTTCTCTCTTGTCAGTTCATTGTCATATCATGTGGCTGTCTGGTAACCCTGTTCGTGTCTCTGTGTTCATGGTCGCTGCTCTGGTCTTTCTAGCTTCACGTCTTGGATCCCTGTTGGACTGTGCTTTATGTTTTTGTTTTGCCAAGTGGATGTTCCTAGCGTTTCCTAGCATGATGTTACAAAGGTAACATCTGACAGGCCTTCAAATCATGCCCTGTAATGTTGAGATGCATATGTTTGTTACCTCTTGTGCTCAATCTCCTATGTGTCTCCTGTGGATTATATGCCACTGTAAAGTCGTGTAATTGAAAAATCACCCAGATTATGTTTCCCTGCCAAAATAACACCCATGCTTATAATTTACAAATTTCTGCTACTGTATACCCATGTAATGCCACTGTCTAGGTTATAATTTATTTGTTTTCCTCTCCATAAAGGACATGACCTTGGCTACATGAGAAATGACAACAATAGGAGCAAGAAAAACGAGAAGTCCTGAGTGGCTAACAGTACCATACTTCTGGTTATACCTTTTGGAAAAACTTGTAAAAATAAACCAAATTCATATGACATTGTAGAGTTGACTTGTAAAAAATGAAACTGGAAAAATATATACTTACATAAATTATATATATATTGTGTAAATTCATTGTCTTTGAGGTAATGGGGCTTCCTTGTAGCTAACATAATTGCTAATGGGGTCAGAGTATTTGTCTTTTATGGCCTCCTGGTTCACAGATGATGTCAGGGAAAAACCCCTGGCAGGTGACCACCATCTGCAGGATCCTCTCCTCTTGTGTCAGTTGTTGCAATTCTGTCTGGAAATTGAGCAAGAACATCTGTTTAGAATGGCTAGATTCACATTTCAAGTGGGTGTGCACTTTTTACTTTTTACATTTATATATTCTTTAACCAAAGATTTATGACTGACCAACCTGCATCTCTGCTGTCCAGGCAGCAGTCAGCTGAGCAACCCAGAGCTCTCATCTAACCATGGCCTGTTTCTTCCCCTGCCCTGCTCTCCATCTGCACCTCTGCCTCTCCCCTTTCCCCCTCTAGCCTCACTGTCACTGCTTTCCTCCAGTAGAGCTGCATAATCAGAGCTTGAATCCTGAAATGAAAATGTGTAGTTTGATTGTGATGCCTTCCATTTGAGGAAGACTGATTGACAAATGGTGAGACACAATGGTAAGCTGTAATGATAAAGCAACCAACTACAATAATGCACAAATTGGTGAATACATAGATTATGTTGCCAAAAACATCGGTTTATTTTATGTGCATTATCTCCAGTGTAACGTTAGTCATCCCACTCCTGTTTATAATGGACGTTAGTTTAGAATTATCATTGTCTAAAACCACTGCCAGACCCATTCAGTAGAGTAACGTTACTTGACAGTCTTACAGTATGTTGAAACATTAGCACATTGATTCAGCAATCGCGTCAGTTGTCTAGTTCACTAACCATTAGCGTTATCAACCAGCAAATTGAGCTTTGCTGACATTGCAGAGTCTCTCAGTGAAATCTGGAAAAATGGCGATTGATAAAGCCAAAGTGTGATATAAATGCATTCAATGTATCATGCAACAACAATGGATTAGTTCAAAATCACTAGCCTATATTTTGCAGGCTAGCAAGCTGACAATGACATTCAAAGTCAATATAATGCATAACTTCACTTACCTCATCTATCATCATGATACAGGTCAGTCCCATTCAGTCTATTGTCTTGTCACTGTTTTGGCTGATACCCAAGGTGCTCGCTTGCGTGTACTGTGTGTGAGCACGAGAACGAGCAACAACACTGATCTTAAAGGCCAAAGATGTCCCTATAAAAAACGAATTTCTGAAAACTCCACACGGCCCCTTTAATAAAACAAATTGTTATGCAACTTATGGCTGCCTTATTCAAATATTTCAACCAGAGATTTTATGCAAAATATATAATCCATAATACTATGCGTAATAATATATTCAATTCAATTCAGTTTTATTTATATAGCGCCATATCATAACATGTTTATCTCAGTGCACTTTTTCATATAAAGCAGTATAGAGCACTCAGTTTGGACCAGCACACTAAAAGATGCCAACAAAGACTCCATGCCTTTTGTGAGGTCAGAGTGCTCTCTTTTGCTCCCCACCTCCTGCTGTAGCTGCTTCTTACCACGCTAACCCAACAGTCATTCCAACACCACAAGGATAGCACTCATCAGAGCAAATTATACTGATCAGACCCTCAGTCCACACTTCACACACCATCTGTCTGGCTGCAGATACAGGGCTGCATCACGGAGAAGAGCCTGCTCAGGTCGGAGTTTTGTTCCAAAATATCTTGCTAAATACTAAAAATAGATGTGTGTGTATATTTATATACAGTATATACACATTATATACAATATATGCGAGTGTGTATACATGTGGGGATACAGGAAAGTGCATGAATGTGTATGTAAATGACTACAATGTCACTGTTTTGTGTATATTTATGTGTTCTTGTGAGGCATGTACACAGATTGTGAAAACAATCAGAATCAGGTTTTCACGTACAAGGAATTTGCTTTGATGTGTTGGTGCAATAAAATCTGAATATAAAAACTAAGTAAAATAAGACAAAATAGAGATAAAAATTTGAAACAAACTATACAGTAATATGGATATTAGAGCTATACACTTGTGCAAGGTGTGCAAGCATTAGCTGCGGGGTGTGCAAAGGTCACAGTGTGCAAATACAAATTGTCATGGGACTTGCGTTAACATAACGTGTAGA
>JAVQJF010007772.1:0-18340 GCA_036023855.1 Gadopsis marmoratus
ACGTTAACTATGAAGATCAGCGTCACACAAGTTTGTAATCTTACTTGTGTGTGTGGCTCTATATTATCAAATCATAATTTCTATTTTTCAAATTAGCAGAGCTTCGCAGTTTCCCTTCCACCCCGTTAGCTGCAGAAGTAGCCCTGGTTGGGAATCACTGACTAAAGTAACGTGAGCTCTGAGCGGTGTAGGCCTCATGACGTGTACTCACAGCATGGCCGGGGCATTTTGCTGAGCAGTTTGTGTTTCTGTAAGCCGTCTCAAGACCCACGCACTCATTCTGGCTGCACACCTTGAAAAAGAACAACAAGTCGGTGACAAACACGCCACTTACTTTGATTTAGAGCTCCAGCATTCGAACAGGTGGGTGTTGAGGGGTTATATCGGGCTGATTGTGATGCGATCGCAAACACAAAAAACATTAACAGAATGAGCAAAGCACAGCCTGTTACCTTACTATCCCCACATTTAGTCCCAGTGTCCACCTGGCCGTAGTCTGTGTTGTAGTCTTCAAAGAAAGCCGCCTTGCAGTCGCCCGTCCTGACCATGCGGCCGTAGTTTGGGTTTTCATTACCGTTTTGGCAGAAGAGCTTCCCACACAGCACGTCCCTGCGAAGTTAAAGAGGGTCAACACTTGTTCACACACTCCAGAGCCAATATTCCAACTTCTTCTGCACAAACAAAACCTGAGCTGAACCTTTATTCTAACAGATACTTTACGCTGACAAGTCTGCATTTTGAAACTACACAGAATACTAATGCAGGTGCACTGCAGAGAAACTATGTTTTACTGAGACTCACTGTCGCTGGCAGGGGATGTACTGGTCATTTGAGGGCCTTCTGCAGAAGGCGTAGTAGGTTCCTCTGGTGTTCTGATCATAGCAGGACGAACGGGCCTCTATAGCGCCTGGTGACAGGACAGGAGTACGTGAGAATATAGACTTTTATATGCAGCGAGGGTCTTTTTAGACTCCACCCAAAAACACATGTACACTCACTTGAGCCATACAGCTTGACACACTGGACTGTCCTCTGTGGACACTGGCCGTTGTAGCAGTATCCCAGGCCTCCATCACACGGGAGGCCGTTCATGGCAAAGACGTCCTCAGGACAGGTGGGGCTCTTCCCGTCACAGTACTCCGCCAGATCACACTCATCCTGCTGCCTGCGGCACTCCCTGGACCGGGGCAACACCTGTTCACATTACACCCCGTGTCATGTTACTTTACTTAATGTACTTTACTTGATGAATAACCCACATCTTGCTTTGTCTAGGTCGTGGTGGTGGAAAGTGAAGCACCTGCACTAGACAGTTTTACTGATTAAATTATTGTTAACCGCTTCAAGGTGATCATCACTTGTTTTGTTTAGTCTTTTTAATGTATTTTTAGACCAGCTATTATGTAACTCTATTGTCCTCTCTATTTACCTCCATGGTGCTGTGGTCAGTTAGCACTGCGGCCTCACAGCAAGCATTCATTCATTTGGGTAAAGGACTACTTTATATATAAAGTATATATATATATACACACACACACACACACACATGCAGTTATATATAACATATATATATATATATAGTAATTCATAAAATAAAAAATGATACCTGAAAAAATAGATGATCCCCTCCAAGAGTTATTTAAAAATATATACAAAGGCTCAGGTTGGAATGTATTTCTCTGGTCCTTTCGCCTCACTGAAAAATCCAGACTTTATAAAAATGCAAATGTCGTTAATTTCTAACTATTTAACTGCTGGACTCCAGATGTCTTGGAGTTATATCTGGAGCTGGTTCAAATGTGTGCAATACCTTAAATGCCCACTAGAGGGCTGCAGCAGATCAAACCATTAGATCACAACATCCACTGAAGGAAGATGTCATGGAAGGTAATAGAGATTTGCACAAAGCAAATAGAAGCTTTTGCTCACCTTGCAGCTCTCACAGCACTCGCCGTCAGCACACTGCGAGCCCTCCGTCAGGGTGCAGCTGGTGGCGTTGCAACACTGGTTGGTGCACTCCTACAAGGACATGAACTCATTAGGCTGTTAGTCCTTCTCTTATCAAGTTGTGGTGAACTTCCTCGTTTCATATTCCCCTCAGGAATGTTCCTGGTTTTTTGTTTTTTGTTTTCTTTGCTTTCGACAGAACCTGATCTAAGCCGACCGTTTCTGAGAACTATTACTTGTTTTCATTTTCCTATAATACTTGGACATTTTCTTATAATATTTCTATGTTACTTGACTTAGATTTTCAGAAGAAGGCATTTGTGGCATTTCACCATAATGACTGTGATACATGGAAAAATAACTAATCATAAGGTATACAGGTCTTTGTACGTTAGAGGCAGTGGTGTGCCGAAGGTTTCCATTTAGGTGCATCAGATATTGAATCACATCATATAATTATGTATAACATTGTTGTACATGCACCACTGCCATGTGGCCAGATAACATGTTGGCCGGGCTCCTTTGTGGAAATGTCTATCTGCGATTTGAACAGACATCTTTTTCGTAAGGATGATCTGAGACTTAAATTTGGTAAAAGGTAGCTCTGCTATATGTAGTGTTGAATTTTAAGATGTACATAAAATCCCTATACGCTGACAAAATGATCTACTGAAAATGTGTTTTATCAGTTAAAAGGCAAATGTCTGCACACCCAGTTCGTGTTTGTTAAATAAAAAAAAATATATTTATTTTAATTTTTTAACCAGATCTGCTAAATTTCAGGTGCAACCAATGAAAATATTTAGTCGCACTTGGTGGCTTTGTGATCGCACCCTGGAGCCCTGGTACCTGGTACAGGCTCTGGTGCATTAAAACTCACTTCACCAAATTCACTTGTCCACAGTTTTGACTAATATCTCAATATTTTATAAGCTGCTATCTATTAAAAGGCAGGAGTCTTGAGCAACACTCCGGCTGCATGCCGAGTTTGGGTTTGTGCCTCTGCTGAATACCTGCAGAGGCACAAACAGGTCTGAACAGATTCACACATTTACATGATTCTCAGTGGAATGAATGTCTCTAAGCAAATTACAAGATGTTTGACCGCTATGCGCATAACAGCTGATGTTAAGGTGGAATGTACAAAAGGACATCAGCCCTTAAAAGTCCCGAAACGAGAGTTTGTAAATTAAAGCGGGTGTTCACTGTAAATATTCAAGTCAATTCTATTCATCTTTACTGACTTTATACTTCATATATGTTATATGTCATATAACAGTCTTGTCATTTGAAGACAGTATAACTTGCAGGATAACTGAAGTGTACGCTGTTTACACTGTAACACACCCCGACAGAGTAGTGCAACAATCCTTCCAAGAGGAAAAATAATTGAAGTGCTACACACTGTAAAAAAAGACTTTAAAAAAACAGTGTACACAGTGAGCAGTTAATGGCTGGCTGATTCTGAGCCAGGATATACCAGCTCTGAGATGCCAATACATACTGTATTAACCTGGAAATCCTAAAAAAGAGTTTATATCAGTTCACTGTGTTAGTTCATGTGAACGTATCTGCTTTCATTCGCTTTTGAGAAGAAGACAGACTCACATTGTTCTCTAAATGAATGTGTTTGAGCCTGTTTCTCACAATGCCTCTGGGTTAAAGATGCAATCCCAAAGAGTCAAGATCACGTGAAGAACACAACTTACTTTGGGAAAACAATGACTTTGAGGCAGATGTTCTGTCAGAAACACAGACAGGGAGTTTCACATTGCTACAATCACATTATAGACTTGTTTAAAGTCCATACAAGCTTTGCAGGCTTTGCAGCACCAAGTCCCCGTTGTTTTAACACGCATATTCCCCAAGGGTCCAGAATAGAACTTTAACTTTGACCGAGTTAGAGAATACATTTCCATCGGTGGAATATTGCACAAGTCAAACCAGCCTTGGATGAGAGCTTGTTTGGTTCATTTACCTGCACAGTGCCACAGTCGCACTGCTCCCCTTCCTCCACAAAACCGTTCCCGCACACCGAGGGAAGCACCAGACTGCGGTAGTCCGGTTTGTCCAGCAGGCAGCTGGGGTTGCGGCTCAACAGGAACTTCTCATAGTTGCTGCTGCTGCAGCTGCTGAAGGTCCGAGGAATATTCCAGCTGAGGAAAAACAACACACACAAACATTTTTCATGTTACCTCCAAAGTCACATCCTTTGGACTACAATTAGTCAAAGTTTTGGAATGTACTGACGTCGACTTCGTTTAGCCTTTCAACAGCAGACACTGACTTGTCAGAGCGGGAAAGGTACAGGTGTACGTAATAACATAATGCCTTCATTATCAAAGTCGTGACAGTGAGGCAGAAACAGCAATACGAGGACCCTGAAGCCAAAGCAGCTAAATGCTTTACGTCTTCTGCTAAGAGAATAAGCCATCGATTTTAGCTTTACACTCCTGTAACACTGTCAGACTCACAATGGACAGATAAAAAAAAGGATCAAAATCGATGCAGCAGAACCAGATGATCGTGAATGTTTGTCTTTTAATTATTCCACGCATTCTCCTTCCTTGTCTAAACCTGGGGGCAGCTGAGAGGGTCGACCATTAACCCCAGGGTTGGTGGTTCGATCCCAGCTCCTCCTGTCCGCATGCCGAAGTGTCCCTGCGCAAGACACTGAACCCCGAGTTGCCCCTGGTGGAGGACAGAATGGCAGCTGTGTCCCCATCAGTGTGTGAATGTCTGCCCTGTGATTGATTGGCGACCAGTCCAGGGTTTTCTCCGCCCAATGTCAGCTGGGATTGGCTCCAGCCCCCCTCCCCCGACCCTCTGTGGATAAGCGGTATAGATAATGGTTGTCTAAACCTGGCACCTACATTACCCACAATGCAACACAGCAAACGATAGTTCGGTCATAGGTTTGGGTGGGTTAAGTAGCGACGAGGAGCTTCAGACCCCCAAATGTTTTTCATTTTCAAACATCAGACCAATCTGACTAAGATGAAATAAAAACTCATGACATGCGTGTGAATCAAATCACTCTTATACTGACGGAATCTGTGCCTGGCCTGATTATATCAACACACCTGTTGAGCATCTTTTCTTACCTGAGTGCTGCAGCCATGATGCAGCTGTCCCCAGAACAAACACAGGCGCTGGAGTCGTCATGGTCCATGCCCAGGTTGTGGCCCATCTCATGAGCCAGTGTGGCTCCCACTGCAATGGACCGGTCATTGTGATCCTGAGAGGTAACAAGCCACCAGTTATATGAGTGGAACTCTTAAAATGTCATTTTTAAAAAGGAAACCTGCACCATGGTTTGCCTGCTAACTCATGATAAAAATATCAGTTTCCTTAGTCTGCTATATGGTTCTTGATTCTCTGACCACTGTAATGTTTTTGTTTCGTTACACTTCCCCTTTAAAATACTAGCTTCAAAAGGTTTAGAATGGCTGTTACTTATTGCTGATAGGAAATTTGGTTGGAAAAATTTTAAAGAATGGATTATTCTCATTATTTAGAATATTTTAATATTTGATTGTTTTCTGATTCTAAAATAAATATGCAGAGGCAGGGAGAGAAACCTACACTGACTACGGAGACACAGATCTGCTTCAGTTTATGCACTTACTGAAAATTTGGCTGCCTCTTACCATTAATAACAAGGTAGCAATGCGAGCTGGCTGAGCCTGGTGTGGATATCCAAAAGTATTGGACAAATTAAATATTTGACATGATCATGGTGCTAGAGGAAAGGTTAAGGGATCACCAAAGCTATTAAAATTCATCCACAGGGGGACATGTATGTAATTTCAATGTAATGACAATCTATCCAATGGTTGTTGAGACATTTCACTCCAAGCCACAAAACGTCAACCTCATGGTGGCACGGGAGATAAACTCGGGGCATCACCAAAGTCGGTAGGATACATCCTCTGGGAACCGTGAATGTGTGTACAAATATCATTCCAATTCATCCGATAGATTTTGAAAAAATTTCACTGGCAAATTGAATACATTGACCTCCTGGTGGCGCAAGAGGGAGTGTCGTGTGATCACCAACCACATTAGAGTTCATTCTCTGGGGACCATGAATGTCTGTACATAATGTCATGGCAATCCAACCAACAGTTTTACTGCTTTCCAGTAAAAAGCAAAAAGTCCAGCCTCATGGTGACGCTAAAGAAAAAGTCAGAGTGTTACCAGAGTCTGTAAGATTTATCCTCTGGGCACCATGCATATCTATACACAATGTCTTAGCAATCCATTAAATATTTTTTTGATGTGGTGGACATCTGACAGACTGACATTGCATTAGCATTAGCCTCATCATAGCTAAAAATAAATTCCTTAGTTGCTCACATTACACACAGCTAAGAGTATCGTATGCTGATGAGACAACAGCTGGAACAAGTCTTCCTGTCCCGCAGGAACACCTCACCTGTATCACTCCAACAGAGAGACCCGAGCACAGCGTCCCAATGTAAGCCAGTCCCACAGTTGCTCCTTCAAAGTCGATGCCGCTGAAAGACACGGAATGATGACATGAGAAACCATATCTGTGCTGTCGATCTAACCACATCCAACTGACAGTTCTCGGGTTTATGCTCTAAATGTAGATGTCCACTTATAGAATAAAACTGTTCGCAGCAAACATGTCTGACTTCCGGAGAGCTACGTAGCCTTCATTTGATTACGTATTTATTACTTATTTCCATGTAAGGTCAACAGCTTTACCAGTTTCACAAAAGCATGATTTGATTATCAAATGACTGGCCAGGCCAGCCTGAACTAAGCTGCTGCTATAGATTTTGTTAAATGTGACAAATTAACAATGTATACACATTTTAAAGCTTGTGGTCCAAAATGTTTCGCTTGGCAATTTGTTGGCATCGCTCAGACACACCTCTTCTTTACACGTAAAGCCACTTTACAAAGCATAATAAAGACATCTGACAGAAACCGGACTGGTTTCTGTCACAGTACAGGCTTCTCTGCAATGCCCCAAAATTTGAATTCGAAATATACACATACGAACATTATTTGTGACATCAAATCTAGCGCTGAAGCCACTCTCGGTCTAATATGCAGCACACGCCACAGTTGCAGCTGACTGTGGCCGTTTTAAGCGCAGGGCTCGCAGCGTCCTTCTGTTTAACACGAAATCAGAGCTGAGGAGGAGAATGCTGGATTTTATGGCGTTTGTTGACGGGTTAACCCTGAAGCCTGACCCCATGCCATGTATGCAAGAACAATAGCAGTGAATGGGAGATAAAATAACAAGATGTGGGAGTCAGCCTGTTAGCAACAGAAGCCTAAAATCAAAACATTTATTTGAATGAATGTGTGTGTGACTTTTCAGTTCTGCTTATAGTGACTGTTCAGACCTGATGAGATGTGCGTTGTCGTGCTTTTTCATTCTTCTTAGGTTAGACTGTCTCCACTTCATGAACGCATCCAGGTTGGCCCCAGCCGGGGGGGTCACGGAGATCAAGTCACCATTGGACCACACCTCCAAACCCACCAGAGCAATGAAGGTCCTCAGGGGCTTATATGCCTGCAAGCAGTACCAGCAGCAAATCATCAGAAGCAAACAATGAGAAAAGGTGACCTCGACATTGTTCAACGTGTACAGGAAAGCGGCACAGATGATGTGGAAACTTGTAGGCAAATTGCTGCAAACACAGACAGCACAAGAAAGGGAACTACCGCATATGGCCGAAATGTCACAAAATAGTTCTACATTCTAGAGACCGGATATCATCACAACATCATTTGTGTCATGCTGACATCATTGAATTTGCCCAGAAATGGCCAGAGCACTGACTCACCATGTTGACAAAGTTGACCATTTCAAATATCTTCTTCCTCAGCTGTGTCTGATCTCGATTCATCTTCAGATACTGAAACAGAATGCCGTCATCTCTATTTCTCAGCAGCTGATTCATTATAAACTTCCCACTTGACTTTGACCAAAATACGTACTCTTATCAAAACCAGGTCAAATTGTCCAAATACTGTTTGACATTTTCGTCTGTCACACAGGTAAGACTTAACAACATCAGCGGGACAAGTAATGTTCCATGTGTAAAGTGTATCTTACCTCGCGGTTATCAGCAACAAGGAAGAGCTCATTATATTTCTGTTGCTGGACAATAGATGCACCCTGGAGGACAAAAGGATAAAGCAGATAAAGCTTTTTTGTTAATGTCTTCTTAAGCTTTAATATAGCCAGACGTGTCTTTACAGACCATGTAATTACTAGACTGGGTGGCACATTTAACCTCAGATGGCCTGATAGACTAAAAGGTGCAGGGTGTTAGACAGCAGTGGTGTTACCCCCGATCTGGAGCGGCTGCGGCTGGTTGGTGGTTCGAAGTCTGTTCTCCAGGTGGTGTTGGTGACGCCACACACTGCAGGTGTGAAGTTTGTGCCATTAAAAGTCATCACTGCGTGATCCCCCTCATCGCCACCAGACAGGGGCTCAATCAGGTACCTCTGGGCAGACGTCCTGAAGTAACCCCTGAACCAAGATCATGCCAGTTAGTCTTTTAGGGATATAGAAATATTTTTACAATACAATGGACTACTTCTAGGTGAAAGGGGCTACTCGCGGTGACAAACACACAGTCACAGAGGGTTATTTATGGGCTTTGCAGTTCCCCCAGCTCTATGGAGCGTTTTAGCGTCTTTCAGCTCATTGTTTAGTTTTTTTTCTTGCATCCCGCGACTTTCCCAGAGTTCATTTCCAGACACAGCAGGTTTGCTGTTTGCAGCTAGAAACGCTCTGCTGAGGCCGTTGCGCGTCACGCTACCTGCCCGGCACCAAGTGACAGACCACGTTAGCGACTAGCTGTTGACGACGGGAGCATTAGGCAGCTAAAGAGACAGATTTGTCCCAGAGGAGTTGGTGGACAGAGACAACCACTAAGGTTAGCATGAGGTTCTCACAACCCTTAAATGGGCAAGAACATATTAATATGTCATGATTTAGTTTTTCAAAATATGACCTTTGTTTTGCTGTCTGCGTCTCCCGAGATACGTTGCCCATTTCGGGAATTGTTTATAATGTGAATAGGCATTATTATGAGCTGGCATATGGGAGAGGCATATTTGTGTTTAATGAAAGTAAAGTTAAGGAGAGGAGAGGAAGGCTTGAGAGCTCACCTGAGTCCATCACAAGTGCTGATGCTAACAGACGATTGGCTGTCATTCACAATCCTCCCATGATAGTAGCAGTGGTCCTGGTGAAGACATGGGGGTGATGACTGCGTTATCAAAGGAGCAAATCCAAACTATTCTTTCAATCTGTTCATGTTTCTAGCATTTACACTCTCTCAACAGTCAAAGAATGAAACGGAATTTGGTCCTTAGAAGCATTTTAAAACCATAACAGGTGGTTTCGAAAAAGCATTTGCATGTAATTTGAGGTGAGTAACATCTTATGTGTGGGGAAGTGAAACTAGCCTACCAATGCAGATACTTACGATGTCAGTCGGAATTGTGGTGACTTGGGTCCCGTCTTCTTGGTAGTAAGTCTCGGTGTAGTCTTTGCTGAGTAATTCACTGATGATGAAAAGATAGAAAAATAAATGGCCATCATACTATGTGATATTATGCTTGTATTCTAATACATTCCTTATGTGCTGTGATTTATCTGACTTGTGTTTTGGGTTCTGGTAACACACCAGATTCTGAGGCTGTAAAAACCTGAGAAAAGAAAGCCAATGACCACAAATTTTCTGAAAGCAAAAGCAGGAAGTGACACTGAAACATTGCGTTAAATATTGACTTCTTCTCCTTCTTTGTCTCAGGCACAAAGAGAGAGTGACCCAGCAACAATACATCCATTCATGCGTCAGTAACTCTAACCCTGACAGTAACTGTCCATGCTCAACAAGTCATCAATATTTCAGACAGTTTGATGGATCACCCTGAAAGTTGGCTCTATTTCCATTAAGCATTTGCGGTTTTGCGCCTGATGTGTGACAGTGCGCCTGAAAGAGACCTTTAGGGAAGTAGGAACTTACTTATTTTTTTCTAGTTGCATTTCAATGTCTCTCCCTCCCACCGTCATTGCATACTTTATAGTCTCTGGCCTGAGATGCTGTGGAAAAGAATATGAAATTGTGCTTTCAGTAATTCATAGCATAATTGTGTATGCAAAAGCTGAACCTCTGTTACCATGTGGAAAACAGAAAAATGTACCTCTGTATGTCGTTTTCTAACCGCGTGAAGTCTGACAGGCCGAACCACCTCGTAGTCCTTTACCTCTTCGAACCCATGACCGTGGCTTTCTGTGGAGAAACATCATGCATCAAATTGCTTTGTGATGAGAGTGAATATGCCCATTTGGTGTTATAGGGTGTAGTAAACCTCTGTGGTCATGGTATAATAAAACAGTCCATTCCAACCTGCTGCCAATGAGGTTTTGCAGCACTAACAGTATCACACTACTTCCCGGCTGCTACGTGAGGTCATGGCCAGGTAACATAACATAACCACACTGTAGATCTGCACAGAAAGTCATTTGTCCATAGTTACAGGTAGACATTTATCTTTGTTCAGCTGGAATCATCCGTCTGTGGACATAAATGTTGGATGCTGTAAGTACCTGTAGGTTACAGTGCGTCAAGCCAGCTGATCGGCTAATCCAACATCCTGTCGACCTACTTTTTCTTTTGGGCATACATGTCAGTAAAGTACTGCAACAAGTGATCTTCTAGCAGATAAAATACTACATTGATCTTCAAGAACACATAATATCGTTGTTCATCACGTCATTCTCCCAACCAAAATCTTTGGATGTTTCGTGGGTGTAGTGGGGTTTTTTTTACATCGAGGGGAAATCGATTTACGTTTCCTGATTTCTTGCACTTTTTCTCGACATTGTGGTTTGTATTTCAGAGGACAGGTACGCTGTACCCAAAGTATAAAAGAAAGCCTGGTGAGAACGACACTCGTGTAAATTTGCACGTTATGCCTTGTTTGTTTAGTTCGTACAACAACCGCATTGTAAAACATGTTCAGACAGGAGATTCGTAACTTCTGATCCTCATGTAATATTCAAGAACGCGAATACGTGTATTTTCTTAAATGTCAAACTTCTTTTAATGTTCCATATCAGAGAAAATATTATAACAGGTCTTGAAACTTTGAAAAATTCTTATTTTAACCGTTATGTTTTCAAGGTTAGGATTATGCTTGAATTCAAATATGTTCCTTGAAAAATGCTTGATTTTTCAACATGACTGGTGTTTCATCATCGACACGATCACTCACCAAACATCTTTTAATGTCTGCAATGAAACAACCCCCTCGTCATATTTGTTTGTTGTCTCCTGGCATTTATGGTGACAATTTAGACGTGACGACTGAGGCGTCGAGAGTCTGAAAATGTTTGGTTTAGGTACCTTGAAAGTCCTTGAAAAATGCAAGAATAGAATAGAAGCTGTACGAACCCTGTAATAAAAGCAAGACATGGTGAGGGTAGCAGATATGTGGAGCTTATTTCGAAGCTGAGCCAACAGCCCAGGGTTTCATTCTAAGTCTTACACACCTCCAATGACTCATCTGCATACTGAATGATCCCCATACAGGCACTGACCCTAAGGTTGAGAAACTCTGCCCTAGCTCCTGGCATATACAGAAAGATCCTGAAAAACAAGTACATCTGCTGCATTCCCAAAGATTCTTAGTTTTCTTTGTATAAATAACAAAAAAGCATCAGCTGTATGCTAGCAAAGTGATTGCAGCTTTACCGAGTGGATCGCTGAGCGGTGAGTTAGTTGCAGAATAACTTGTGTCACCCTTCGTTTAGTGCTGCTGAACTGCCTGCATGTCCTCTGGTGTTTCTGGCTGCAGCTTCAACACTTAGGCAACCACCCTGTGCTGTAATTATGAGATTTTTCTATTGTTTACCAAGACCTGACACAATATGAAGTATATCAACACAGCACCTGAAGCATGGGAGTCATGGAAACTACTTATCAGTGAAGGGATCCTTTGAAAACCTTATCAGCAGGAACACAGAGGCTTTGTGAGCAGCAAAGTCTTCATATCGGACTGTTTTCTGGTTGCATTTCAGTTGTCACCTTGCACGTGCATTGTGCTCTTTAGCCCTGCGTTTCACCTCTCAGGCTGCTCTACCTTGTTGGTGGAGGTTGTTGGGGCTGTAAGCAGCCTGACAGGAGTATCTGCAGACAACATTGACAACACTGAAAACGTACTAGCACCTCCTCTGCATTGTCAACACTGTCAGAGCAGTGACCCTCGAATAGATTGTAAATAAAGGATAAGGCAGTAAAGCACAGAGCTTCTTGTAGTAAAGATGCATCGTCACTATCAGGGGGGTTAGTGCATTAACAATACAGCTGTCATTAATATGGAAAATGCAAAAATATAGTAAAAATACAGATGAACTGATTTATTTAGTTTTTACTGAAAAACAGAAGTAGACTGATGTAAAATCATGTCTACGTAATGATTATGTCTTTCTTTCATTTACATGTTGTGTGCCCCCCCATCTGGCACCAAGCCTACAACCTTGTGACCAGGTTGTCTGTGGTCTTTATAGATGTCATCAGTTCCTGCTTTTGAAATTGGGGAATTTGTTTGGTGAGATAATCCACCTCATCTTTACTTGACGTGCGTCCGACCACCATTAACCAAATTCAATACATCCCAGTCGGCGAAAGCTTCTTGGAAGGAAATGACAAAGTCACCCTGGGTCACGGTTACCCGTTGGCCAGGTCGCAGTAGCACCTGAGAGGGTGGTGGCTTTGTTGTGAGTGCCGAAAGTGTGTCACAACATCAGCAATGCGCTTAACATTGTTCCCACTAATTCTGCTTGGCTAATGAAGCCTTTATCAGGTGGTTAAGTGCTTACATTGTTAACAACAGCAGTTATGTGTCACTATCTTAGCAGGATGTACAGTCACTCTGCTTTTCTAATCATATGTTTGTCTACATTTTGTCTCTAAAAGGTTCTATCATCACTGATGGAGACAATCTAAACTAAGCAGCCATACAGTATATTAGGCGCATATCATTCATTATCCTTAAACTGATGGAAGATACATGCGTGTAGCACCTTTAAGTCTTTAAAGAATGTCCACATTCACATTATTTATGACACAATATATCACATCATATTTGTTTAGGTGTTTGAGAGCATCTTTTACTTTATGCTCAAGAGCAGAAGCCCACAAGCTAGTGTGCTTTGAATAAACACGATAGAAACCTAGGCTTTAGTTATTAATTAGGTGCTGTGCTATCCAGTGACTTACCTGCGGGCTGGAGCGAGGCATTTAGGAGGAGGACCCACAATAGGAGTGTTGGCTTCATTGTCCAAGTGCAGACAGTCGGTGTAACAGAGATCGGTGCTCTGATCGGGGCTTTATGCTGCCTACCTGCATGCTGTTTTGCTGTTGCTGCGAGGCCACACCTTTGCCGTCCTGGACCTGTCACAGCTACTTCCTCATTGACAGCAGCACGCTCTCAACCGGCCTGAACACGCCCCTGCTTCTCTCAAGGAATGCAGGAAGAATACTGTGTTGTGGTTAAAGTTTAACTTGTCGTCTCCCACGTTCAGTTTCAGACGTACTCGAATGTCAGCTGTCATTTAGACAACTAGATTACATACACTGCCTACCGCTTTGTCTTTTGTTTTGTTTTTTTGCATCAAAGCCATAAATGGACTCATCCTGTATTGTGGCTGATTGACTCACTGCACTTCAGTCATATGGTACTTTCCACATACATCACTTGTCATGCTGTCGTCACCATCTCAAGTCTCGCAACTTTTGCCAAATAAAGACATTAAAATTGAGCCTCATGTGCGGTGGTTTGGACGCTGCTTCCCCTGCCTCTCCGTCTCTCACCCACTGAGCACATGGTTGGAGTCACAGCAGAGACAAAGTGTCAGAAGACAATAAGGCCAATGTCCATGCTTCCTCAGCGACAGACAGGGACAGTTCAGGACACAGATCAATGAGTGGAGTCAGAGTCAGAGCTTTCATAGATGCGCAGCCTCTTGGAAGTTTTTCTGGGTAAAAGGAAGAAGCACACGGGACGTTTGCAGTTTGATGGGAATGATCAGAATAACATCGTTCCACTAAAAGACCTCATGGTTCAATGGACCAAAAAAAGGAAGCAGAATCACTGAACACGAGGGAATAACATGCTGTTTCATGATGCTGCATTCATAGAGGACATGACCTAAATGAACAATTGCATCTCTGTGAGCGTGGTGACCACGCTGCACTCAAAGCCATAGTCAGAACCTCTGGGTTTGTGGCTTTGCAGTCTTGGTGAAAACAATGCATCTCTGTAATGAATTCAGAGGCTTTGAAAACTATCCTTGATACTGGTTCTTAAAGGACAGAGGTGTCTTACAACAACACTGACATGCGCAGACGTAAAATGAAGGAGCTGCTGGCTGCTGTAGTCAGTTCTCCTGTAAAGAGTGCCCCTCCTGCTGTAATTACTATGTAAGTGATGGGGGAAAAAATCCTGCTTCTGTGCAATGATGCAATACAATGTGCAGCTGAAGTTAATACGAGGCTTCAGCAGTCTTGAGTTCAGTTCCAAAGTGACAATCGTTTTAGTACAAAATTCCCAATATAACAACAATTCCCATTGTAGCTGTAACAACAAGACAGACTGTACATTTTACTTTGTAGTTGTGGCAGCGTATGTAGTGACACTGTTCAGACCAACTGGACATACGGTTCAGCATTTAAGGTTACTGACAAAAGGTTTGGTGTTTGACAGAAACCTGAACATTATCTTATGAGTCTAATCTGGGTGTAACAAATCAAAGAGGGCTGCCAGGTCGTGACTCAGCGCTTCTGAAGAAGGAATCATCTCCAACTCCACTGTTCGTAGGCCTGTCCATAAAAAGATTACAAGACAAGTGTTTGCGCACAGTAAACCCCAGGGATTAAGGATTAACTCACTGAATGAGTTTAGAACATTAGGAAACAAAATGGAAGGAACCTCAGGGGAGGAAATTCAAACATACGCACCCCCTCCTCAACTGAGATGATGCTGGGAAAATAAAAATTACAACAAAAACAAAAGAAGTGACACTGAAATTACAACAATGGGATTGCAATTTTTTATTTAGCAACTTTACTTACTTAACTTTACTTACTTACTTGATTTTGAATGCACAACTTTTACATTGTGGTATTGCAACTCCACAACTGCAAGTATGCCGACCTGCAGAGATCTGAAAGGTAGGCTTAGTGTTGGCTTAGCCTGTCAAGTTCAACACGTAGAACAGACCATGTAATATTTTATGCAAAACGAGCATTTTGAAATCACATTATATTACACTCAATGTTGCTGAGAGTCTTGCACAAACACAGAAATCAGGAAACAAGTGAAGACAAGAAGATTTTTATTTAAATCTCCAGAGTGTTGGTGAGCAGAACAGGAACATAAAGTACCCGTCCATTAGAGTCCTTATTTCCACACACGGCCACAGTGCTCGCTCAATCTCAAAGCCAGCTTCTCATTTCAAACCACTGCACACGGAGAGTGCAGTGGTTTGAAATTTCCATTTTTTTGAGAATTCTTTTGAGGGGTAACTGAATTAAACTGGACACCACATACCCTGTTTCATTTATCCCATAAAGATCAGATAGTCTGCCAAACTTCAGTATTGTATTATTATGTCATTAACAGCCATATTTGCGTCATTATTTGTACGGATCACCTACCAAATCGATGCTCATTTTGCATGGGAAAGTGCAAAGAGGTCCAAAAATGTGTGTGAAAGTGCATACATCTGGATGTGTCATGTCTAGGCGTATGTCTTTATTTAGCTTAATTGCATCTGGAATGAGAACATCACGATAAATCATATATAAACATGATATATCTTCAATGTATTTCTGCTGTTTCAATTCAATAATATTCTGTAATTACTTTGTATTGTTTTACTTTGTTTCATTATGAAGCTTTTTGAATATAGATATTCCAAATACTTAAAAACAATATATTTAAATACTGATTATTATGTTTTTATTGAAACTTCTGCTAATCATGCAGATGGATAAATTCATTTTATCCCTATACTGAAGCTTTTTAAAACCTTGTAAATCCAAATGTTAATGTCAAAAGTGACTTGTCTGTGCATTTTATTTGTCTTTATACAGTTGCTGCTACTTCACTGACAATTTATTTGACAAATTCCAGTCTGGTTTCCCTCAGATGCACAGACAGAGTCACAAATTTCATCCGGTTGCAGTCCGATCATGGTGAAAGCCGTCTCTCAGATACAGACCATAATGTCTTAGTGTATTAACTTACCATTCAGGTTTAGCAGGTTTTTCCTCCCACTTATTTAATTGAAACTTCTTTATATCCATTGCTGACAAAGTGTGCTACTCGGACCTGTGGAGTTCCTCAAGGGGCCGTTCAGGGACCTGTATTATTAATATGTATTATTGGGACATTATCTTTCAGTTTGGTTGCGTCTCTTATAATTGCTATGCTGATAATGTCCAGCTGTACATATTTGTGACACCTGGTCAACCTTCAAACCCCATTTTGCTAAATTGTCTTAATGAGATTAGTGCCTGGATGTCGCACAGTGTCCTGCAGTTAAATCTCAAACAAACTGAAGTACTAAGTACCAAATCAGATCTTTGAAACATCCCAGGCTCCCTGGCTTCTAGCTCAAAGGTGGTTTCCAGAAACCTAGTGGTCTTTTTGATTATTCAGTCAGATCAGAAACATTCCAAACTACGTCCCATCTTATCTCCACCAGCTTGAACAAATCATTCACTGTTTGTCTCCTCACGTCTTGATACTGTGCTGCTCTGTATTCTTGTTTAAGCCAAGAACCTTTATGTGTATTATGAACACCGCCAGTGTGCTAACAAAGACTGTGCAGTGTTCCCATAATCCCAGTACTCGCTTCATTACACTGGCTTCTTGTTGAATTTAGGGTTGAGTTTAAAATCCTTTGATGTTTTCTTTTTTTTATTAGGTTATTTAATTATCGAGTTACTGATCCTATACAGGTCGACTAGGCCTTCCAGGTCAGAACAAGGGCTCCTGGTTGCGACCCGCTCAAAGTCTCGTGGTGAAGAAACCTTTGCCATCCTGGGTCCCTTCACTGTGGAACTGTCTCTCTCTGGGGGTCAAACTCTGCTGAGTGTTTTAAACCTCATCTCAAAGGCATTCTATTGATGCTTCCTTGCCCAGATATGTTCTTATTTCTGAAACAAATTTCATTTGTGTTGTTAGAATTATTCCACGTGCACACGTGGAAAGCCTAAGATAGAGAGATCACACAGCAGCAGCAAAGACCCCTGAAACATAACGGAACTTAAGTGTTGGCAACACAAAAAAAATGTGTTCATTTCCTCTAGAAATTATGACAAAAAATGTTAATAAACCTACATGCAAAATCAAATGTATTGGCTGCTTAATTATATGAAAGTTGCCAGTAACTGAATGTAAACGTTAAACGAGGGAAAATGAGAAATTAAAGTGAGGGTGAGTGGAAACGATGCTACGAAATATTTTCGAGTGCTGGAGCAGTTGTGGTTGTGCACATCACATAAACATACGCTACTATTGAGATACATTTTAACACAGTATTATATGATAATGAAATGTGCAAAATGAGAGTGACCCCACAATCTCGGCTAATGTATTTTGATAATGTATTATTCAGATGATTTCCCCTCTGGCTCTCATTTCAGGAGCAGATCTCATAATGAAGGGCGTATACACGTAACAGTCTGATTATGGTTTAATTCAGGTTGACATTAAGTATTAATGTAGTACTAAAAGTATTAATGGCCTCTGACTCAGAGCCCACGTGTGAATCACCCCTCCTCCATGAGTATAATCTTCTCTTGATCACTGGTTTGCACTTTCCAACATCACCACCAGAGAGCGGCCTCCTCATTTCAAAACCACCTGGCTGCCGGGACCCTGAGCGGCCTGTGGTGGCCTCTCGCACAACATCAAGATCAGTCACATGGAGTCTTAAAGTCATTTCATACTGGACAAAACATTTTGGACCATTTTCTTGAAAGCGGGTTAATATAGTGAAATAAGTGCACTCACTCGTTACTTGTACTCGTTACTTATATTTGCAAATATCTGCAAAACAAGTCACATTTTCCCCCTTTGTGTAAAAACTCCACAGTACGCTACATGACTACTACTGCAGATGGAGTTTGTGTACAGTATCTGCCCACCCTCGGGGTGACGGTGCTGCTGGACACCTGCACCGTGGGAGGCTTGCGTGACCGGCCCTGTGTGGAAAAATGTGACTTTATTGACTGCACACACACACACACACACACACACACACACACACACACACACACACACACACACACACACACACACACACACACACACACAC
>JAVQJF010007782.1:0-16860 GCA_036023855.1 Gadopsis marmoratus
ATATATATATATATATATATATATATATATATATGTGGGGTTTTTTTTGAGAAATTGACCACCCAATTACATGTATGTGTAGCCTGGGAAAGATCTCTGCCGTGTCTGATAGTGTTTGACTGGGCAAATAGTGGAGTGTTAGAAAACTGCAAGTACTGTATGTATCCTTCAAATGATCTAGCTAGTGGCACCGTGAGGTGGTCCTTTGAGCTAGATGCTAATGTCGGCATGATAACGGGCTGATGTTTAGTATAATGTTTACCATGTTCACCTTCTTAGTTTAGCACGTTAGAATGCTAACATTTTCTAATAAGCACTAAACACAATTGGAATGTCGCTAGTTTTGCGGGCATTTGGTCATGAACCAAAATTTTGACCTTATGATGGAAAACTAAGGGATGACCAACGTTTTTACAGTTTGTCCTGAGGAGGGGCAGGAATGTCTGTAGCAAATGTCAACAGTTGTTGGAACATTTCATTCAAAACTGCATTTTCGAACCTTGCGGTGGTGCTACATAAAAAGTCGGGGAATCACCAACAACATTGTTGTTGAGGTATTTCAGTCATTACCAGATTGATAAACCAACCAACATTGCCAACCCTAGAGGCACACCTCTAACGTGGCTATAAACGGTGTTTATACAGAGGTCAATCTGCTGGAGAAGCTATTGGGTGCTATCCATTTGTCACTGAAAAATGACTTTAGCCTCTGGATGAGAAATGAGTCTGAAACACAAACTGCCAAAAAGTGAATTTAGAGCAGATTTTGTAGCCACAGGAAACTGAGCTAAATGTCAAAGAAACCACTGCTACCACAACACTGGCAGTTTTCATGTCGTGGTCTGTAGTAAGCTCAGTATCCATATTCAAAAATGAGTCAGATGTGAATTCACAAATCATGTATTTACATAAGAAATGTGCACATATTGAAACTCGCAAGGATAAGCGCTACTCTAGGATTTTATTATGAGAAACGGTGAGTTCCTCAGCTCCACAGGGTTAGCAATCTGCTAATATCTGTGTGGCTCACAGAATGAATCCCTCAATCTTAGGAGTCCATGAGCAGGGCACTAAATATGCAGCTCTAGTTGAAAATTGATTGTACTTCACGATTAAAGCTAATTCTGATTTACATTAACTCAAAAACATGCACAATTCACTCACAAGTATTCAGTGATTAGAACCAAACATTTTTAATAGCAAGATTTTGTATCAGTCACCTCAAACGGCATAAAATAAATGCAATGTTGCAAAGTCACAGAACTACACTATGATCTTAAAATAGTTCAGGTAGTCTGTGTGTGCGTGTTAGTCTATACACTGACTTCACACCTAAGGTACGCATGCAGAAAGGTGTACATGGCGTGTTCATGTCGGTATGTTCATTCTATAATTGAAAAGCTAGCACACAACACCACCATCATTAAAAAAACAGCATTACAGTTAGTCAATATTCCCCCTGAAGCACCAGGCAGAATCAGCGTTTAGGGCTGAAGGGTTGATCATAGTAAAATGTCCAAATAACAGTTATTGCAGATCTATAAGTTGCACATAAAAACCCAGACAAAGCAAAGAAACGCCAGCATCACTGCTACAAAAACACTGGTCATATGTAAGGCATAAAATACCAACACCGTTATTGTCATCATCTGTCTCACGCGCAAACACACTGTACAACATACACAGTCAAAACATAAAAACATTGCTGTTGGCATCCAAAATACAATAGTACTCTTGAAGAAGGCATTTGGGAGTGCCTTGGTAGTGAAAGGTTACAGCACATGCCATAAAGCCAGTTTGGTTCCAACCAGCGACCTTCATTGCATCTCCCTGTTTCCTGTCTGCCTCTTCACTTCTGAACTGCAACCCCCCCCCCCAAAAAAAAGAATTTATATATATATAACAAGGCATCTGGATAAAGAGACACATCACCAGTAGTAAATCAAGTGAAGAAGAGGGTAAAATCACTATGAATAAATGTATCTCCCCCTTTTTTCTTCTCCAGAAATGCTGCATGACATTTGCTGAATCTGTCCCACATTACGAGAGGTAATAATCTGAATTTTTGTTTGTCAGGTGTAGCCCATTCAGTTTGTTCAGCGGTATCTGAGCCAAGCACTCATCTCGCAGTGTTTTTGATTCTGTGCACCGCTCTCCATTAGTGTTTTGCGGCTAAGGCTAGGTGGTTTCATTCTTTTGTTTTTAAGGCTCTTTAAGACTTTTGACTCTCTTGGATATGTTTCAGGAGAGTGAGCCAATAATACAGAGCAGGAGGAAGCTGATGTGGTACCGTGGGAAAGGCTTCCTTTGCATCCACAGTTCCAAGGCAGTTGTGTTAAATACTGTATTTGAACTTTACTAGTTTTGTACGTGATAGAATTGTCCATCTTTACTTCCACATAACCCTCCCACATACTTATACTAAGGCCATACCATATATTGCACACTATCGATCACACACACACACAAACATTAATATACAGTATACACAATGTACACCAAAAAAATGTTAATTCAACAACCTAAAATGATCAGATTTTAATATTAATCTTACAAACTTTAATGACATTACTGAAGCTGTATTTGTGAATCCGTGGTTCCCCAGAATGGCCAATAATGCTGATATTTTGAGAACTGCTAATTAGATTCAATGTTCTAATAATGTGTAATATCCCTTTGACACACGATTTACACGTAGAGGTGTGAAAAATCAAAATCAAATCATTAGCATGAGTCATTTTCTGCACACTCCTGCACTTTTAAGATAACACGTGTCTTGTGACCGGCAGTGAGATGCAGCGTGTTAACGATGTGTTTGCTGTTACAGTAAAGCATTGCCTGAAAATAAAAGAAATACTACACCTGAATCTATACCTACTGTACATCAAATATCAGAGCCATTTATAGTTTGATAACAGTGGAAGACATGTTCGCTCCACAGTAATTGCTGATTCCACGCTCGGTGATTGTCAGATTTAGTGGCAGGTCAACATGATTTTGTTGAATGAGAACCTTGACTTTACAGAACTGGCTATTTTACTTACGAGTAAACACATATTTCCCTAACAATTTAGAGAAGATGTCTGTGTTGTTAGTGAGAACTCTGAACACTGAAAGTTAGACATGTCAGAGCAGCGATGTGGTGTCAGTATCACAATGGAAAGGCCACTAAAGCATGCTAGAGGGTAACGCTAAAGTCGGCCTTTGAAACAGACCGTGTGACAATAAATCCAGTGACATCTAACAATGAAATAAAGTGCCGCTGCACCAGGCAGCCACTTCAGGGGCAGTGGAAACTCTGGCTACACTGGTTCTGGAAATACAGTTTTGAGCCCAATAACATGTACCATACGCCTCTTATAGCAACAATTTTTTATACTGCGTTTGCTGAAGTTTTTTGTGTGTGTTATCATCTGGCAAATTTCACAAGCCAAAAATACAGAGATAAAATCTCACACAGCAATGTTAATACATTGTCCTTCCCTCTTCATTTACTCCATGCTGTTATGTAGGAAACATGTAGTCTGGTCTACAAGCTTTTACAGGTTTATGGTTTTTGTCAAATTTTGATCAAATAAAAAATATCAAAAGACAGACTTCAAGAGTCACTCAACAAAATAACAAAATACAAACACATTATTTTTCGTATCCGTCGTATTTCTTGTGACTGTACAGTTTTAGTCTCTTTATCCCCGACCCATTCCTTTAACGTCATGTGTAAATGGTGCCTGGTCTCAACCAATCAGCAGCGTGCAATCAACACTAGTCAGCAGATTCTTTCTCTTTCTTCTCCGTGTGGCTAATTTATATTCATGTCTCTGCCATTTGAAAGACAGACAGCTACAGGTCATCGCAAAGGTAAAGGTCACCATCGGGTGTGATCAATCAGAAAACATGAGAGCGGCTTCTCAGTCTCAGACGTCCTGAGGAAGATCCTGGTCTCTGTAGCCTGAGGAAGTGTGCAGACAGACGGGGGGTGAACAAAAGACAGAGAAAGACTTTTGAATGCTTGTAAAAAATAACTGTTGTACAGTGTCTCATCTGGCTTTAAAAGAGCAGCATACAGTAACACAATTTATTTTGAACTTTTGAAGATAATTGCCATTTCATTTAATTGGGAGAATTGAAAGCAAGGAGGTTGGCAACAACCAATAGCTAAGCTGGAGCATCAGTGGCCAGTGCTTTATCGGGTATTGGCTGACAAGGTTTGGCCCACCTTCCTCAAAGAGGCAAGCGATGCTAGTCTGGCTTGTATTATGGTTTCAAATAGATGGCAACTTTAACTCCATCAGTGACAAATAACAAACTTCTGTAAATTTCTGAAAGGGACACCGTTTTGTGCTTCACACTTTGTGGTCTGGTAAGGATCAACAGGCCTTTGGCTAGGAAGTGAACAAGTATTTCCAGGGTCAAGAATGAACTTCTAATGCTTGCGCTCTTGAGGTTTATTTCTACATTTTGAAGATGCCATAATACGTGAATCCAGAAGAAAGATCATGAGAAAGTTCGAAATGAATATTTTTGTGCGCATTTCTAAGCCTGGGAAATGTGTGTATTTGTTTTAGCTTACTTGATATCTGTGTTATATTTAGTCAAGCTGACTATTCAGTATTTCTGTGACATGGTTTTACGTCAGGCCACAATTTTATCAACTCGCTGTGGGACTGTTAGTGAGGGAGTAAAAAAACAAAACACCTACCTTCAGAAACTTTGGTTCATGAAGGAGGAGAACAGAGGGAGGAGAGAAGACACAAGGGCAGCAGTTAGTGATGAAAACCACAAGCTTCATTCTTAAATAATTTTCAAGTACTATATAGGATATCTGTGAATCTGATTGTATTAAAGTAACACAAAACAGCCTTTTTGGACCAAAACAGAAATGTCCACAGATCATTCTAGTAGCTTTCAAGCCTTCGTTTTAATTTAGATACATTGCATGATCAAATGGACACAAGCCCAGTAACAGAACCCTGGTCTGCCGGATCGATATGCAGGAAAACTGAGACAGGAACAGAGGGAAGAAGAAACTGAGGCATGGGGCGGGCAGACGGTGGCAGGAATATTACGAGAGAGAAAGAGAGAGGGAGCAAAGATATGGCAAGATCAAAAAGGAGCAATAATTAGATAGAGAAAGAGGCAGAAGGAAGGTGATCAGTGGGAGGAAGATTATACCGCAATCATTAGATAGATGGAAAAAGAGGAGAGAGGGAGCGGGGTGCAAGAAAGAAGAGAAGGAGGGGTGTTTGTAGAGATGGAGGTATGGAAAGAAAGAATACACTGATCATGTGAAGCACAGATGTATTAGAGAGGGAACTGATAACTATGCCACATTATCAGAGTGATTAATTGCATGGAGGAAGAAAGAGGGGAATAGCTGAACAAGAGCACAACTCCTAAAGCTAAAGACACGTATTGTGTTAGCTGAATAATGCTTGATCTTAGAAGCAAACGGCATGCATGACTGCAGCCTGAGAATCTGGCATTCGGTGAATAAGACGTGTGCCCAAAGGCCTGGAAAACAGTGGGGAGCAGTGAACAAAAACACACCAGGTGGGTCGCTCACTCCCACACACACACACACACACACACACACAATTACTGTACCTCACAAAGTGCACAGGCGTGTGCGTACTAGCACACATTTGGATGTACACAATTACCTCACATAGGCACACTCGTGCACAAAAAAAGGAGACCACACTGTGGTAATTCAAAGGCTGCCTCAGCGCAACGAGAGAGCAGTGTGTGTGTGTGTGTGTGTGTGTGTGTGTCTGTGTGTCCGCACTTGTACCTGCTTCAGTGCCTGAGGAGATGACACTACTTTCTCACAGATAAAGTGGTAACATTTCCCAACCTCTTCATCTCTGTTCTTTCTTTCTATCTTATATCTGATGTTTCTGCAAGAAAAGTATAAAACCCTTTAACCCTTTACAAATTAGTGTTGCAAGGACAAGCCTGGCGTCATTCTGTATTTCTCTTATTGTCAACAAATCCCATGAAGAAACGGATGTCGTCGGGTGGCCGAATAATGTCTGATGTTCACGTGAGAAAAAACACCAATAGGTCATAGAACGTTTCATTCCTACATCTCTACAGGCCGTGGTACACCTGACCATGTGTGACATCAAGATTGACTTATTTCTAGCCCTGACACGGGACGTTATTAGATTTTCATATTGTGAAAGTTATACAGTTATATATATATATATATATATATATATATATATATATATAGGATGGACTGTGAACGCAGCAACCTACTGCACGTCAGGTGTGAGACAGACAAACGAAAGAAAAGGAGACAAGAGATAAACACAGCTAGACAAGTACTGACTTGCTAGGATGACCATGTCCATTCCCCAGAAGATGCTCATGATCCATCCAACCATGATGACAGCTGTCAGTATCTGGATGAGGGCTGCCGCCACGTTGAGCCAGAACACACAGCAAACACCTCGCTCTGAGATCAGCTCACTGCGAGCGCCACACAGCACCGTGAACGCTGAGATGAAGGTGCCTGTGGGACGAAAACAGCGAAGCATTCTGTTACCAGAACCAAATTGCTACATAGTTCATTAGAAAGGTTCAGCCCTTCTGTAGTACTTTGCTATTACAACAGTGTATTTGTCCCTGTGGTGTGTTTAGCCCAACATGATGCATAGACTCTGAGGAGGTTTTCCACTCTGGTTCATTTCTAGTGAAGAACACCACACAGCACATTTTACAATGAGATAAGAACCTGTGCTTGCATCTACTGAGAACATGACACAAGTAAATCCCTGTGTTATTCACAGCAGTGCTTTGAGCTAAAAACAAAAAACGGAAAAAAAAACATTAACCTTGTGAAAAGTCGTCCTCGCCTAGCCCTAGATGGTATCACGTACAGTAGATACAGATGTGAATGAAAGCAGGAGTAGCTGGATAAAGTGATAGCTATGTTTGTAGTAAAATAATTATGGTCTGTTGTAGCCAGTCACAATAGGAGCGTTGCAGGCATTTTTTATTAGCTACAATAAAGAAGGGAAACAGAATAAGATTCTCCTCTGCCTAGAAGACATGTTTAGCACAGAGAGGCAGATTATAAGATGCTTGTCACGGTTCTCTCAGCGTCCCAGAATAAGTTCCGCCATTGGTGAGTATCAGTCCACGTCAGCAGCAGTGGATCTATGCTTTGGAAGAGAGCACAGAAATATGCAGAGTTATTGATGCTCACATGAGCTGATCTGAAAACAGGATTATCTCTGTGGACAACCCCATTCTGCCTGAATGAAATCCAATAGCGCTCCTTATCTGTTGTTATCTGGAGACCTGGACAGGCCCCCGAACATTGTACTGTGTGTGTGTGTGTGTGTGTGTGTGTGTGTGTGTGTGTGCACTGTGCATGTGTAACACATAGGAGCATGTGTGTGTCTCAGTGCACACAAATCAGATTACTTCATTACATTATGTTCCCGTGACAACATTTCCTCAGGAAGAGGGTACATACAAAATATGATTTTTACTCTCTGTATCATGGGTCTGCCTCATATTATCAATGACATATTCGGATTGGTCCACTTAGCTATCATTGTACCAGCCTACAGTGTTTTCTTTGGAATTATTTCACATTGACTCACTTGCAATGCCTGCTTCAGATTATGGGACATCCATCCATTCATGTTTGTTGAACAGCTTTGTACAAAACTAGTATGTTAGCATTACAGCCAGAAGCTATTTCTCAGGATTATTGGCCGCTGCCTTTTTAATTGGCCTTTAATTGTGACTTGCTAATATTATTTTGAAATATAACATCCGCGTTGTACTAGTGTGTAACCTCATCTCCCCTACATTTCCAGCAGGCTACAGAATGTTTTATTTTGTGCCATTTACTCTATATTTGTCCCAAAATGTTACGCTACTCATCTGCTGACCATGGGGCTTGTATAACTGAGCTTTTTAGTTGAAGATTGCATGAATGAAATTAAGACATTGGTCTGTATTTTGGTCCCGTGTTATTTCTACTCACCTCTAATTAGTTAGTATTTATTCAGAAAGTCTCATTGAATATAAACTGTCTTCTGAAAAACTGTCTGAATGTGAGGTGTTTTTATTAAGTCAAAGGTTTCTTTTTATTTCTACAAAATCATAAATTATTCACAGAATCAGCTGATGCTTAGTCTTTCTCTCTGAAGGCCTTTTGTACCTTTTTGCAAATGCTGAACTGAATACTGCGAAAACTGACTGCGACACAAGAAATGCCTGGTGGGCGTTTTGTGCATCATGGCCTTGGCCCTTCTCTTTCTGCTAGATCCACTTCTTGTCACATTGGAGGAATTCAAATAACAGAGCAGGTGGGGGGAGGGAGGAACAACCTGCTGCCAGCTGCATCTTGTTTCTCGGGAACTAGCAAAGGCCAAAGTCAACTCATATTGAAGTTAGTTTCTTATCACTTTGTCTCTCTCAGTCTGTTTCTCTGTTTTTCTCTCTGTCTGCCTCTCTGTTTACACATCTCCCTTTCTGATTAACCACAAATTAAAAGCTTTGTCGTAATGAATCTTTCTATAGAAACACAGACATACCAGATATAATCAAATTGTCCCATAATCTCTGACAGATGTACTCTTTAATATTTTCTTTCACATGGCCTACATTGGCCTTAAATGGAATGGTTTCCAAAAAGTCAAACTCTGGTACACACACAATCCCAGAATAGCACGCAGCCTCGGAAATGTAAAAAAAAAAAGACAATGTTTACATGTGGAAGAGGAGCTATGAATTACATATTTACTTTTCCTTTCAAGCTTTTAGCCAATGCTCATTTGAAAGCATCTCACAGAAAGAGCAACAGTGGGCTAAAATGAGATTCCACCCAAAGCCGATATGGTCTGATCAGACAGAAAAATGTTGAGGTCGGAGAGGCCACACCCACCAGCAGATGCTCTTGCTGCTGGTGGAGCTGCCCACCACCAGACATGAGCCATGATTGACAGCAAGCTGGGGGCTGAATGGTTACACATCACTTCCATCTTTGGCACGTAAAATATGATTTATACAATCTGGCTACTTCCAGTTTCATAGGTACCAGTCATGTGTGTCACGTTCACTAAAGAGTAGGTGATTATTTTCATGCTTATGTAATTTATCCTTTGCTCTATAACAATAGTGAATAGTGAAAAGCAAGAATTGCCCACTGCCCAAAGTGACATTTTCAAACACCTGACATATGATATGGATATGAACGTGTTAACAAACAGTTGCCTTTTCACACATCCAGCATATATGGAGCAACATTTGCAGAGTTGATGATGAAGTCCAATAGTCACTCCACTTTTTTCTCTGTTTTTGGTCTCTACCAACTCCTTAGAGAAACATTTGGCTCTTTAGCTGCTAAATGCTCCGTGTTGTTCACTAGCTAGACACTAAGTCTGTATGTTTTAGGCTCACAGCAGTGACTGAGTTAACGCTGATCCACAGTGCTTTAATGCCACTTAGCATACAGCAAGCACACTGCTAACACTGCTCCAGTACGGTAACTTGGAACTTGGACTATGGAAGCCTATACAAGTTGCACAAGTGCGATTCACAGTCACAATACATTACACACAGCAGGGCCAACCACAGCCTTCAGTCGCCTCCTGTGAGCTGCGTCATCAGCAGCTTAACTCACGTGTGTCTGTGCTGGAAACTAGAGACAAAACTCTGTTTTTAAAAGCTCTCTGAAACTCTGTGGTTTGAAGATTCATAAGCAGCTCACTGACCAGGGAAAATTCCCTGATCAGTGAGGTCCTCGCAGAGAAAAGCTGGTCTGCTGAAATTGTTCCAGTTATCAGCACCCAGGAGATCCTCATCAGATTTCCGTGCTTTCTAATTATCCTACCAATGTCATGAACAGAAGGAAATGAAACAAAATAATTCCTGGACGTTAAGGGATATACCCCAAATCATTTGAAGGAAATCTCCTGTTAATGTTAAGATTAATTCAAAACCACAGGCAATATAAAGCAGTAAAAACAAAAGAATCACTGTTCCATAATAGCTGACCTCTTACAGTGCATTTCAAACTACCCATGATTGATCTGAAGAAAGCAAACCATCCAGGAAATAGTAATCCCGTGTATGAATCTGTGCAGTTGGATAAAAGATTGAATAGATATACAGTATGTCCTCAACAATCCTATGCACTGTAATAATAAAGGTATAATACATTTAATTGTCCCAGTTTGAGAGATCTACTCACATGTGATCCTTCACGTGTGAAAAAGCTCTTGTCGCACGTTGGGAGATTGTGTGCGCGTCCATGTGTGTGTCAATGTGTGTGTGCCTAGATATTACCCAGACTAATGACTATAATTACACAGAGAACTCTACAAAGCACCCACTGGTAGTGTGGGAGGTTAATGATGGACTGTGAAAGACAGACAGAAAGAAAGAAAGAAAGAGAAGGAGACATATAAAAAGGCAAAAACAGGGGGAAGGGAGAGAAAATGAGAAAGTGAAGGCAAAAGATGGTGTACTGTAAAGCAGTGTTGAGCAAGTCTCTGGTTTAGAGGACTCAACTGACCACCAACAGTAACAGCTAGCTTAGCCCTCAAGAAGCCGCGGTCTCACTGTGAAGCTTATTGTTAATGTAGGCAGTTAACGTAAGCTGAAGCAAATCAAAATGCCTCCATACAATGTGAGGAAGTTTTCCTCAGAAGCTTCCCTGCTGTTTCTATGCTGTTTCGCTGCAGGTGACCAGAGAGAACCACGCAGATGTCTTCAGTCCTGTTTATTTTACCACCATCACAACCACATTCCTGCACAGCCGTCTGGTGATGGTTTCCCTGCAGTAGTTTTTAAACTTTCCAGATGACACGTTTTGTTTGACGTCCTCCATCCAGGCAACATGAATATTTACTGTGTGTTGCGTTCATGTGTTGGCACGTAAATAACAAACCCCAGTACTGAACAGGAAGCACCATGTCAAGTATGACGTGGCTGAACCCAAACAGCATTTCAGAATGTTTGCCAGGTACCCACCCTCTAGTCCATCCACTATATCCTTAAACCTTAGAATATTAGGTCCCGCTCCCACCACATGTGTAAGGTGCACACCTTTTTAAACCCTGATGGTGAATTGAGTCCAAATATGTGCACATGAGAAAGTGCCCGTGCCATGACATCAGAATCTCACTCCAAAAGTGGTTGAATCCTCCAACTTCACAGTCTATGGTGTAGAAATACACACTTTTCCTCTCACATATGAGGCTCACGTAAGGAAAATTAAACCTGCTTGTTGATAATATATTTTAACTTTATCAACCTGTATTTTTTGTTTGTTTGGAGGAGAATTCTTCTCATCACAAAACGTCATTACAACACGTGAAATTTGCGCTTTAACATGTGAAACGTAATACGAACTCAACAGTCAACATGTAGTTTCTTTTGATCACAGCCATGCTCATTTCCTAACCATAATCAAGTACTTTTAGCTGCCTGATCCTAATGGAATAATTCGGAATATTCTGATTCGATTCCTTCTCGAGAGTTAGATGTGAAGTTCGATACCACTTTCAGCAAGAAAGCAAATGTGCGGATTTCCCAAAATGTTAAACTAAAACTTAACTAAACCTTAACCACAGGGGTGCCAATCAGAAAAAAGGTTAATATGAGTAGTTTATGTAACAGTCATAACAGTGACTAAGTGTCTCACTGGGACACCAGAGAGCAAAATTTGCCATTTGTCTCCTGCCAACAGTCAACCTTAATTTCTTCTAAAGGAATAATTTTATATTTTATGAACCTTATTCGTTTTCTTCCCAAGAGTTATCAATGTATCAACATTGTATCAATGTTATCTCCAAAGATCTGTGTGACTTTTAAAAGTTAGTATTTCCAGTTTCAGTGATCCAGTAGAAACAGGTTCTTTTTCACTGCGATGTTACTGTGAATTTACTTTGTTGATCTGTTGTGCTGTAAAAGTGTTGCGTTATTTGTCATTTTACAGTGCTAGTGTGCGTGTACTGCATGTTTGTGTGTGTGTATTTATTCATACACCTGTGTGTTCATGTCTGCAGGAGATTGTGTTCTGCTCTGACTCTTTACCAAATTCAATTACACATTTCTAAATTTTATTTTAGCTGGAGGATGAATAGAACAAGCCGCTGTTTTCAGTCTCAGTCAATTAGCCTCAAATGGCATTGACACTTGCAAGCACACACACTCACACACATGTGCGCGTGCAGTGGGTTCATTTCAGTCAGTGTTGTCATGGCAACTAGTTGCAGCTATTCAATGAAATGTCAAGGCATTCAGGCCTACCCACGTACACTGTACACACACGCACACCTAGATTATTTTCACACATATTTGAGAAAATTGGGGGGGTATTATTTGGGTCATGGTGTTTGCTGACCATTTGTGACATTTTCAAGCAGTTAATGATTCGCCATTTGCTGTAGAAAGTAGAAAGGTTGCAATGAATCTTGACACTGTTGAATGTGTGTAAAAGTGAAAGAAAAAAGATGAATGAATAAGAGAAAAGACTAAGACTTCGGTGTCCTTCGTCAGCAGGGAGAGACAACAGGGGAAGCATAGACAATAAGGGAAGAGGAGATGAAGAGGAGAGGACAACCACACACACACACACACACACACACCTACACACACACACTTATGACAGACAGATCCAAGAGACGGTGACGACACATCACTGGTTATTTGGTGATGGACTCGCTATGGTGACATCATTCTCATAATTCCTTATACGAGTTTGATTTTGTTTCTTCCTCTCTTCACACAGTGTTTCTGTCTTTCACACAATATGATTTCTATAATCATTAACATCTACATATTTATATGCTATTCCTAAAATAAATGTCTCTTTTAAGCGAGGCTGCTTTTTAAAAGACGCACTGAACATGTGGTACTTACATATGAGTGATTTTATATAACAACATGTGTGTTGTTTAGTGATAGTGGATGTACAGTACAGTATACAGTTTGTGTGTGTGTGTTAATGCATGAGTCAGTCTGGCTCCACAGGCTTTGTCACATACAAAGGGAAGATCAACAAATCGATGAGGCTGATCCTGTGTGTCTGTCTGTCTAGCTACTAGATGTTGTTACGTAATCTTATACACAGACAGACATGCACCGACACCCAACCAAGTGCAGGATTAAGCCCTGGAAATGAGATGAAGAGAGTATGACAGAAGGCAGCGGCATCCTGACAATAGAAAGCGCTCTGCATCTGGATTTGTCTCAAAATAGACACAGTAAAGAATGAGACAGATTTTCTTAGAACTCCTAAATCTTGAGATTATTAGGGCTTTATACACAATCCTTCAAAGATTCAAAGTGAGTCAGACTCAACAGTACTGAGTTATGGCCATTGGATTTCTTCATGTTGCATCCAATTTTGCTCCAAGTCCGTGTGTTATTTCAGAATTGTTGCATAATGTGTCCGAGACCTATGGCAATTAATTTCAAATGTTGTTAATTACACAAAAACAAATGAATAACGCTTTTTCAGGGTCATTAAAATACACCCAGTGGCTACTTATATAACAGATTAGAGAACAGATAGTACCTGTTTTTTGGACTCGGCAACCTTAAGAAGAAGAGGTGTGTGTCTGTGTGTGTGTTTTATACACTGATCACTTTATTAGTCACACCTGCAAAATCCAATCCAGTACAACAGCTCAGCCATGAATGCTACCTTTACAAAGATATTTTTGTTATCATTAGTATGTGAATATATTACATTCTTCTCCCCACTCGTGTTTGTAAATGAGGCAGGCAAAACATTAGAAATACCTTTCAGGAAAATGTAGTACCAGTTCAACAAGACTGAACAGATCTCAGGCGATCAGTTGGGGAATTGCCTGACCTTGCTCTTCTTCTGTGATCCAGCAGGAGGCAGCACAAACGACTTCGGTTCATGGAGAGCACACTTTCCTTCCTTTGAAATTGTGACCTTGCTAATAGAAAAGATTCAATGGAACGGCTCGACTTTGAGTTACAAGCAACGTCTCGGGTGTCATTTCGCAGGAGAAATGGGTGGAAAACAGCGACGGCTGAAGTGTCAGGCAGTTTGTTATTGATACAATTGTGAATGAATGGATAAAGTGCATAATCATGTGTTTATATCTCCTGATACTGTTTCAAATGAGCCGCTAAGAGGCATCTTGAAACGACAGTGTCATAGTTTCTACCAGTGATAATGATGCAAATGTTACTATTGACTCTACCCTCTGTGATGACGTCTCGACCTGCGGTGATGACATCTAGACACGGAGTTAACTGTGTGCATTAACACCTGGCAGGCTGCAGGCTACGCATATTTTATCTCTTATTTTAACACGAGGTGTGAATGGGTTCTTTCACGATCCTTCTTTTCCCCACAGGTGTGCATGTACGCAAGAAAATACACACGCACATGACAGGTTGAGAGAGAAAATGATCAGAAATTACTGTTTTCCCTCAACAGTGTGATGATCACTTCAAACCTGGTGCCTTGAAATTAGAGGGTAGTTTGTATATTGTGTGTTGAGTTATGTGTGGAGCAATGGAGTGACTTAGTAAGTAAGCTGGACACAGTTTTATTTTCCATTCTAAGGCTGACTTTGGGTAGTCGGTGCCTCCAAACGTCCCATGCAACCTTTATGGTCACTCTACATTCCCCTCTGCTATTTAGTATATACATGTTCGCTTATCTTGTGGTTTACTGGCGTGCCTGTTCGCATCATGGCTCTAACCGTCCTTGTCTGTGTGGGTCTTAAAGTTTGGCCACCACTCAGCCTCTTGTTTCACTATTTTCAACCCTGCATGTGTCTCACGTTTGCTCTGTTCGGTTCTCAAGTTTGTTTGTTTCTCAATGTTTGAAAAAAACATAGAAACAATCAGAGTTCAGAATGAATTACAGACAGAGAGAAGAGGAGGGTGTGATTCCAGACTTACCGAGCCCGGGTATGAAGGTGTTCAGAAACAGACAGATGACAGCCAAAGGGAAAGGCATTGTGGGTATCGCAGCCCGCAGAGGCCCTTTCTTCTCCCTGACCTCCACCACCACTCCTCCACCTGCTGTCGGGGCCCCGGCCATGGCTTTGGCCCCGAGACTATCCTCGGTCTTAACACGCCCCTGCTCTGTTCCTCCTTTCTGTGCCATCTCTCTTTCTTTCTTCTCCTCTTTCTGGTTTATGTCTTCAGATTACAAATAGTTCAAATAAGATCTACGCTGGTTGATTGTATCCCTTTGAGAATTAGATCAAATATTCAGCACCTCAATCGTCGGTTCACAAGTCAAATTCGACAGGTTGTCTAAAAGTAGAGTAAATCTATGGTAAATTGATTTTTAAAAAGTCAATAAATGTCCATAGAATAACCAGAAATGTTTAATTCTATTCCAAAGGAATACAATAAAATATTGTGTAATACTTTCCCCAACGTCAATTTTGAACACCTTTCAGATTGATCCAAGGAATATCCCGCTGCCTATAAGGTTTTCAGCAATATTCAAGTAAATTTCAGTCAGCCCTGGAGAGCTGTTATCTCCAGAAATTTCTTTGATAGACTCTGATATTCCTGTCAAAGTCACCTCACAGCTGTTTAAGTCCCCACCAAGAAACAAGTCTTTCTTGAAGTAAAGCAAGAATTGTTCCTGGAAAGATATCTTCAAGACTGTGGATTTAACCTCATTTAAAATCCCTTTAAGTCCTTAAAAGTGAGCACACTGTCTCATCAGAGGTCAGTGATGTCTGCCATTTGTTTCCATGTCCAACAAGTTCTTAAGGTGGGTTGCATCAATGTTTGAATATCTTCAGGAAAAAAGAAAATCCTCGAAAGATGTGCAGCTCTTTTCAGTAATTTGCTCTGAAGTCTTTACTGTCTCTTCTTTCTTTCCTGTCTCTTCTTTCTTTCCTTCTTTTCTTTGATTTTTCTTTCCGTCAAATCACGCTCAACCCACACACCTCTCAAAGACAAAGACAAAGTGCACACAACAACCCCCCGTTTTCTACTACATCTCCCTCTCCATCGCTCTCTCTCTCTCTCTCTCTCTCTCTCCCTGTCTCCCGCTCGCTCGGCTCCCCATCCTCTCCCTCCATTTAAAGGAACAGTGCGCCGATCCAACGTTACCGTTTAATGAGATCACATTCAACAACAAGCTTTTATTGACTGCATCTGAATCCAATGAGTGATTAAAGGTAATGCAGTGGGTGACTTCATGCATCATACTACATTCCGTGTGAATAGGGTGAACATAAAGGGGACCCTTGAATATGTTTGCTATAGCTTAATGCAAACACATTATAGTTCTCATTCTTTACACTTATTTCATTCATTCATACAGTCACAAGCTTTAAGTGAGCTGAGAGGGATGGTGGACTAGAGGAAGGAATTTTGCAAATGTCTGTAAGAACAGTTCATTACAGCTGATTCTAATGATAATGTAATATAGCAAAGCATGTTTTCTAACCTAATTGTTGCTCGTCCAAGTGAATATACAGCCGGGTTCATGGCTGTACGCGCAGATATTGGCGAGCCGACAAAGAAATGTGAAAGCAAGGATGACAGGGAAAGTACAAAAGGAAGAAAGAAAGAAAGAAAAAGATGAACAACAGGATAGAAAGAAAGGAGGCAGAAAAGATGGAGAGAAAGAATATTGAGACATAAATCACAGGGACAGGGAGGAGGGACACGGGGACACAAAGTGGATGTGGGATTAGAAAAGATAAAAAGCATGTGGAGGGCGGTCAGGACGATGGACAACAGAAAAACGGTAGAAGAGATGGTGTCAGTATCTCAGTAATTATTCATGCAACCCAATCCCCTAAAGATTCGACCTGGCTCTGGGGGGGGGGGGGGGGGGGGGGGGGGGGGGGGGGGGGGGGGGGGGGGGGG
>JAVQJF010007785.1:0-14012 GCA_036023855.1 Gadopsis marmoratus
AGCACAACCAGGGGCAACTTAGGGTTCAGTGTCTTGCCCAGGGACACTTCGACATGTGGACGGGAGGAGCTGGAATCAGAACACCGACCCGAGGTGCCAACAACTCCAGAGAGATGAAAGTCAACAGCTCTAATTCCAGAACCACAGCTGACCAGGCTCTTGGTGGGCGGTCATCTGCCTCGACCGGCTGGGTAGAGATCTGAGGCTACTAGCTAACTCTGCCCATCATATACAACCACTCTTGACTGTTAGCTCGTGGTTCGTAGGTAGCAGAGCGATATCATGTGTCTCAACATTTGGCACAATCTTTATTTACATTTTCAACAGAGATTTATTCATTTATCATGTCTTCCTTCAGATCTAACAGAGCAGGTGATGGAGGTCCATATTGTTATTGATTTGCAAAGACGAACCCACTTTCTGAACGATGCAATCAAACGTGAACGACATGCTTAAATCCCTCTCGCTATTATACGGTGCCCGAAAATTTAATTTCACTTGAAAATACGTCACATTGTGCAAGTACACAATGGGAATTTTGCTCGAGGTTATATAGCAAAACTAATCTACTGAGAACCTCTGCATCTGCATATGTACATTTTTGTATAACTTTGATTGTGTGACTCCTCAAATTTGTGAAAGTGATGGATAGAAAAGGTCCAGGTCTTCTGCACCCACTGAGCTTCAATCATGAGCAGCACGCGTTTCTATGTATCAGAAGGGAGAATGGGGGCAATGCAGGTTGTGCTGCAGTGGGTGTCTGTAATGCATCACAGAGATAAATAAAACAACAGGGCACTTTGCCATTCTGTGCGGAAGCTGAACGGGAGATGACGACCTACTCTGCCTGCCTTTGAATGAACTTGAAAAGAGTCAGATAATTCCGTTAATTTATACTGCCTTGATTTACACTGGCCCCTGGAGGGGTCACCTTCATTTCTTTGCATTTCAAGGCAGGCAGCGGCTTGTTGTACATTCAATTCAAATCAGTTTTATTTATATAACACAGTTATCTCATGGCACTCTTATATAGAGCAGGTCTAGACCGACTCTTTATTTTCAGAGACCCAACAATCCACCACACATAACACTGGAATTGTAATACTTAGTCTTTGAGTACCTGATGTCAGAAGATTACTTCACGTAGAGGCCAAATGTGTTGACCATAATAACTGCATATACAGTAGATCAAGGCTTGTATTCTAGCGTAGAAAATCTGTAAACACACAGAATGGGAGGAATGGGGAGCTACTAGGGACCCAACAGCTCATTTTGCCCTAGAGCCAGCCAGCAGTTGAATCAATAGCATTGCATTATGGTCTATTTATGTGTGATTGGAGCTCAATATCAAAGGGCAGCCCCAGATAAAAGCCAGTAATGGATGGGCACCAAAAACCTGATGTTTGTTGTGTGAGTTGGCAAAAACACCACTAAGGTGTCATTTAGGTGGATCAGTCCTTATCAGAAATCAATCAGAAAACAGAAAACAGTTTTATCAAATCAAATCAAATCAAATTTTATTTATATAGCACTATATCATAACAAAGTTATCTCAAAGTTTTATAAACCTTCCCTCCAAAATTCACTGTACTTCCTGCATGGATGACAGACTTGCAGTTTTGGTGTTTTTCTGGAAGGAACTAGAAAATACGTATCTTGCCAGGCTTCACGTTATGCGCTTGTGGTCGAACCACAGTGGTTCGGGTGTGGGTCAGGTGTGACGACTGCAACTGTTTGTTCAAAAATGATGACAGCTCCTGAAGAAGTTAGCATAGATGCTGCTAGAGCATCAATTATAACACAAACATTTCTTCATTGAAAGAAGAGCAAAGAGCTGCAATGAAGCCTTCTCTCAATAGAAAGACTGTTCTCGCTCCTCTCCCGACTGGCTTCAGATCTCCTACTACGTCACAGAGATCATTGATGCGATTGGTTGAAGTTAGCCCGAGATAGATGTGATAGACAAGCGGTTCATCCAAACCTGCCAAGTACTTTTCCAAAGTCCCTGGCCTTTTCCAAACAATTTCCAAGATGATTCTGTGTAACAAACCACCTGGCAGGTCGGGTTAAGAGAATGTAGCTGGCGGTCTTGCCACACAGGTAACTGCTAATCAATAAAACCTTGAAGGTGTGTCACATTGTACAATGGTGCCTGATGAATCACAGTGCTTTCATGTAAATAGAAAACAAATCCAAGCACCTAAAGTCACACAGTGTAGGGGGCCATAAGAGATGCTGAAACACTCTTGATCTCATCTGCAAGAAATATGAGATCCCAACTCCCTCACCATCCCAGGCCGCAGGTTCTTTCCTTAATATTGTCTCACTCCAAGTCCTCGCATTTTTTCCACTCTCTCCACTGGCTCCTAATCAAATTATGAAATCCTCCTCACGACCTACAAGGTCTTAGCTCTTCTACCACTGCACTCCTTTTCATTACCGCAGGACCATTTCTGCAATGCACATATTCCGAGGACCAAACACCAAACCTGGGGTGACTGTTTTCTGCGCCCTCTCTCTGGAATTCTCTACCATCCCTCACTGAAGAGGCCCCCACCCTGTCGAGAGTTCAAAGGATATCTCAAAAAGTACCTGTTCAGCCTTGCTTTCCCTGCCTCTTTTAGTGTTGTAGAGCTTCTTTAAGCAATATAAATGTGATTCATAATTGGGTTTCCGGAAGTGTTGTTTTTAAATTGAGGCCTTTCTTTCTGAGCAGCAGGTACCATCAGCCCAGTGGTCTCGTCCTCCTGACACCTAAGTGCTAACTGGGAGTTGCGTGTCATTGGGAGTCATGTAAAGTTGTTAGAGGTCGTTTCGTCTGGTTGTCTGGTTGCGGGCTGGTATTTGCTGGGTGGTCACGGTGGCGATGTAATCTGGTCTCTCAGTGTGTGGGAACAAGTGATTTATGGCCTTTGTGTTTGTCTGTGGAATTACCGTTTGATTGCTTCATTCCTTCCAGAGCCCTTGAATCCATGCTAATGAGTAAAGTGCTTATCTATCAAAGCATTAGGGGGTAAATCCAATTGAGCTTGTTAAAAAAGCCAGGGGATGCACAGAAGTACAGTTTCAGCAAGTCTGCTTGACTGCTTAAAAACCACGGCACATAATGTATCTTCCTATACCGTATCTTGTTACATCTTTATTTAACTTAACAGTGCTGAAAATACATTTGTGCGTGTGCACATTTGTATCGCTTTGACTAGTTCATAGATTCCGGTAATGCTATTTGAGCAAGCTGTTTTCATTATGCCACATACAGTATTTGTTAGATCAGCACAGAGGTTGAGAGAGGAAGCCAGCAGAGAGAGGAGGTGGGAGAGAAAGTGAAGGAGCAGAATGGAAGACATGGATCGTTAGTCTCTTAAAGAAGGGAAGCTGTCTCACTGTTTGTAAGAAGCATTACCCTTCAATTACATTTAATCTGGACAGCAGGACATCAGCCTCTAACTGCAGAGACAGGGTCAATACCAAGGCTAGTTGTCGAGTCTGTGACAGACTGATAGTCAACTTTGATGCCAGACCCATATGTTCTGGTTTAAATCCCTCTCATGAAATAGAGTACTGAACGTATCCTAATGCTGTTTTCTATATTGGACACGTTTCAAACGTCTGGCAGTTCATTGCGATGCCTTTAAACTTTCATATGAGAATGTCATTTCTTTTCACTGTTCTTTCAAGTCAAGTCCAAGTCAAGGCATTCATCTTTTTTAATAAGGGATAACTAGTTTTAATCACTAGTGCTTGTTGGGGGCGCATCTTCAGAAGAGCCATGCTAAGAATTGCTGCACCACCATCACCATGTGCCGACTGTCAGTGTTCCTTGGGCAAATAGCTTTTCCACTTTGGAAGGTTTCCAGAAATCATACGTGGGAAAAAAAAAGAAGTTCAATGGAATGGAAGTTGGATGGGAATTTCAGATAGGGATATCAAGACATTTTTTAAGAGCATTGCTGCTCCTGTTTCACTGACACCTCTCTGTTCTGTGGACAGCTCTGGGTTTTAAGGCCCATCTGTCAGTCAGCATTAGCAGCTGTTTGGCTGACAGGTAGTCTTGCATAGCCAGACCTATCTCCACACTTCCTTTTAGTACTGTGCCAGCACTGGAGAAAGGTCTGGCTGAACCCATTATCATTTTGGTATAGGGGAAGAAAAACACTCTGGCTAGTTTGTATTTCTTTAAATCAGTCACATTCGTCTTGGGGCGGTGCTAAACCCAGGATGCAGCGACAGTGCCCTTGCAAAATAGTATAAATGGTAAAACGCATAGAGCTGAAGGGGCGGTGAATTCCGACTAAAATAGTTGGCCAATGGCAGGCTCATACCCACAGCCTCCTTCCTGTGAGTCAGACTCGATGACAGGTAATGCTGTAGGAACGAGGCCCAAAGGCTGTTTTCAACCTCAGATCCTTAAGATCCTTGTCTGTGGGAGAGGACTTTGATTACCATGTCTCTCAATGATTAGGGATAAGGATGACTATGGTAAAATATTTAAGAGCTCATAGTTTGGGGTATAGCTGCATCCTAAACAAGGCATAGAGAATTAATCATTGAACTTCCTGCATATAGAAATGATTAGTCATCATTTAGAGATGTATCACACCCTTGTTTTCATACTCATGCTTCTTTATCATCAGCATATCCTGACGGGCAAACCGCTCATGACTGTCTTTCACCCAGATGTTTGCAAAGCGAAAACATACAGTGTAAAGCAAATGCACCTAGCTGACACACTATTGCAAGATAGAACACTGATATTGGAGGATTCAAAATTAGCTATCATGATGTTGTCAACATTTTATCTTTAAAATATTAAAATGAATATTTGGTTATTGAGGTACTACTTTATTTCTATCAAACCCCATTTACCCTGTTGCTCTGACCATTCCTGACATTGTACTGACATTTATTGTGTCTTTTTGTAGCCTTTTCAAAAGAACAGCAAGTATGCATGTTATTTATCAACACCCTTCTCATGTAACCTACGGCAACTGGTGTTATAAAGAGAAGTAAGGATGTAGGTCTGACAGTATGACACAAGGACAACATTGGAGAGGTCATTGGAGCCATGGAATTTGGGTCGCGTGACAGCCAGAGAAAGATAAGGGAGAAAACGCTTAACCTGGTCTGTGCGGTTGAATCATCTGTCAGCGAGGCTAATCACCCTGATTAAACCTCGACATTCAATCGATGTTGGAGGGAAATTGACCAAAATTTCAGCCAAGGCACACAGGAGGGAGGAGTGAACCTGCTTATCCTGTTTTTCCCACTGAATTTTTAATTTCCTCATCAACTCCCTCTGCGGTGAGATTTTCAACTTAATTGGTAACCTCTTCTGCAGATTAGGAGCCAAGCAAGGAGCTGGATCTCCATATGGCTGCTTTAACTCAGATTCTGACGCAGACATCTGGGGCAGATGTTTCCATCCATGGCAGAGCAACTCAGATAAATCACATGCGGACATTACTATTGGGCCTTTGTGTATAAGAGACTAACACAATCCAGAGTGTGTTCCAGGTGTTGAAGAAGAAGAAGTGGAGTCTTACAGATTGTAATATAGCACTGCACAGTCTCACTTGTACTGATTTATTTAACTGTTTTACAGCAGTTTTTATTGTTTGTCTATTAAAGCTGTCTCTTAAAAACACAAACTAATCACATTGCCTTTACATTTTAATCTTAAAGCTGCACTAATCAATATATTGTCAAATGACAGTGTTTGGAACTACATGGTGCATTTTAGTGTCTGTCTGCTCGTTGTTTTGGTTTTCCATAGCTTCTCATCAACATCAATTCCATGCTTCAAAGCTAAAAAAGGATTTGACAAAGCCTCTGTACGTTACCTGCTAATCACCCAACAGCCGGCAGACGTTAGCTGGTGAACACATTGGAGCATTTAGCAGCTAAAGAGTCTGCTAGATATTTTTCTCGGGACCTGGTAGAGACCAAAAACAGAGCTAAATGTACAGTGAATACTGGATTTACATTCGTCAGGTGACCACAAACCGACTGTAAATGAATGCTGGACGTGTAAATAGGCAATTGTTTGCCAACATGTCATTCCCCCTACTATTTTCATGGTTACTTCTGAGCAACAGAAAATCACTTGGTTAAGTTTTAGGGAAACACTGTAGTTAAATACTGAAAAAGTCTTCAAGCTGTGTTCGTATCCCTCGGATGGACATGAACATGAACGTAATGAGCGTAATATCCCAGTCCATGTTTTGATATTCTCTCCGAATGGTGTTTCCCTATTGCCTGGAAACCTCTTTGGATTCAGATGGCGTAGCAGGCCGACAGGAGGAGATATCCAACAGGTGGAAGTGAGATGGAACGGTAAACAGAGAGCCCGCCGAGGCAGCCTGGGGCAAACCGACATTCCTCAACACTAAAGGCCCAGATCGGGAGTTTTTGGAGCTTGGTAGGGAACGGAGACAGGGGATCAACTTTGAAATTAATCAACAGTTTTACTGCTTCTCTTGCTGTTTTTACACCATGTTGCTACAAGAGATACTGTGATTTTTCTTTCCTGGGAATCTAGGGAAGTGTCATTCACAAGGACTAATGCAGTGTGACCCAACAATTTTGGTGAATACTCTCCCTCGTGATGTTGTCCTCTGGAGGTTTGCAAACAATGCTGAGAAGAGCTTCATCTGCACTGTTTGGTCTTAATACCGTTAAGACGATTTATTTTACTGTACAGAAACTAGTGCAACTGCTTCTGACAGCTGATGCAAAACATGACTTATCATGTTTGAAATGTCGTTCCGCTTTAATACCTACTTTAAATCCCAGGTGATGCTGCATTGCAGAACATTTTTGTCCAAGTGCTGTTTCCCCTCCACTGAGCTTGAACTTTCAAATTCCATTTTAGCAAAACCATTTCCCAGACAATCTAAATCCTCTCATAATTCAGACTCGTGTAGACTCCCCGGTGAACCACCCCTAATGTAACCATTGCCCAGACAATGCATTTGCCTATTTATCACCAGTAATGACAAACCAAAATGCAAAATGGTGACACAAAATGAACATTAAAAAATGAAACGGCGTGATTGATGTCGGATCCTCGGCAAGCTGGCACGCTGGGGAGCAGAATAAATGAACGTCAAAGATTCCCTTCTGGGCTGAAGCACAGAGGGAAGAAATCTAAAGCACTTTAATGTCTCTGTCTCCATTTTCCACCAACATATAGATATGCACACAGACACACACAGTCTCGTCTGCACAGTCTCTCCCTTTCCCGCTCTGTGTAACGCTTCTGACTTTTATGTCTATGCTCGTCAGTTGATTTGCAAGCTAAATTCATTCCTCTCTCTTACAATGTGTAGGGTTCGCCACCCTCCTCCTCCTCCTCCCCACAACCCCGCCTCCCCCCGCCATGATTTGCACATGGAAGCAGCTCCAGTAACGCTGTTGGCAGACATCTGGAAATGTTTTGGCCCTGCGATGGAGGTCACTGTCTGGACCAATTGGGACCATACCTCCACCTTCGCAATGTGACAAGCCTTCATATATCTCCACGACCTCGTGTACTGTATGGAAACACCCCCCACCAACGCATCTCATCCCATTTACACACCAACCCTTTGCCTCCCCCCACGTTTCCCTCTTTCCTCTCTGCTCATTTCCTACCTCCCTCTTCGTCCGACCGCCACCTTCTTCTTCCACGTCCACCTCTTGGTGTAAAATGCAGTATGCCTTTTGTCTCTATCTCTCTCCATCTGCACCCGACTCTTGAAGCCACAGGAGGAGGCGCAGTCGAAAACAACAATGAGCTCCATTCAGACCAGGCTGAGATCAAAGGAAGTCAAACTCATTCCAATCATACCTTCCTGAATGACTCTTACATGAAGGTTGAGTGCAATTCTGTAACTCTGTGTTTGCCGACTAATATTAAACCAGCTTTGATGTGGTGAATTAATGCTTTTATTGTCTATTTTGTATTTTAATTTTATTGCAAACCCTCACTGTTCATCATCACTCAAAACCACACTAAATGAAATTGCAGCATAACATAACGTATATATATATATATATATATATATATATATATAGTATTTACACAATGTATTATTCTGTGGTACTTAGCCCAATGCCCATTGGTTCCTACTGAAGCCTAAAAATCCTTTTAAAAATTGTTACAAATATTATAAAAGCTATGCAATTTCACAGCTGGGCACTAAAAGGAAATAGCACATTTGTTGGGGGACTATTTTCAGCCGTGACACATATGGCAGCAGGATGGTGTATGTGGGATTGACTCAAATTAAATTAGAGTGTTCATTCTCAGAGTTAGCTGAGAAGATCGATAGCACCCTGATAAATATAAAGCTTCAGGAGACTGGAAAAAAGGGGAAACAATTAGCGTGTTTCTGTCCAAAACATAAAAAAAACCCCATAAAAATACAGCCAGCAGCCTCTAAATCTTATTAATTAACATGTTATAACTTGTTTGCTTAATATGTGTAACCACAAGTTGTTTTTATGAATTTATGTATATTGAATATTTCAGAATGACTTAAGGAATCAGGGGTGGAGAAAGAGTGGGGTCACAGGACACACACACACACACACACACACACACACACACACACACACACACACTAGGATGATAGTGTGAACAAAAATGATCAAAAATTATTTCATTTAAAAAATTACTTCCACTCACAAAGTCTTAAAACCCTCCTTCAGGAATGATTAAAATATATAAAATTTGAAAGAAAGAATGAAATCTGAATATGACTTTTTGTGAGGACTTGAACGAAAGAAAATGTTGATCCATCAAGTTGTTTTGTGTTTCATGCACATGACAAATCCTTGTATGATAGACACACACCAAACCAGGTAACGAGACATTGTTTTAAGATTGGTATTTCTTGATGTATTCTGTAAGTGTTTCATTTGTCCTTGAAGTTTATGGTGAATTTAAAATGAACATGATTGCATCGCCTGGAACAATATCAGTTGGCTGTGCTCATGTAGGAAAAAGGAAAATAGATGGATATTTAATTATTATTATTACTACCCTGATGCACGTTTGGGCTTGAACGCGGGAGCTGCCTTGACTGCCTCTAGGCTATCTCCCCTTCTCTCCAGTGAAAGGGTGGCAATGTCATATTTTAAGAGGCCATTTACGCTAAGCTGTTTATTTGCACACCGTTGGAGGAGCGAGGCAGGTTGGCAACACAAATTAGCGGGCAGAGGCAGACGTATTTATTTGGCTGTAACAGCGTATGGGAAGCGGGACTGTTGACGGCACCACCTTTTGTCAGAAAACAGTGACCTTGTGAGAAACAAAGTGTGCTCTTTGTGTCACGTACCAGATATTAGCCTTCAGTACTGATATCAGCCTGAAAAACTCATTTTCTCACGGATGGGTCTGTGCGTGCAGATGGCAGCATTGCATATGTGCAGGCGTCTTATTTATCACTTTCTGTGCACAGGGAATGATACGATATGAATGTTCCATGGAGAGGGAGACACAGAGTGAGCGATAGAGAGGATGTGAGAGAGCTCCAAACTATTTCCCTCAGCTGTTGGTGTAGCAGACATATTTTTCAGGATGTAGCAGCATGTGGGCCCAGGCTCTGTTTGTCCAGGATGACACCCTTCACATCCATTCATCAACGTCCCGCCAGACCTCCACTGACCTTGTGTTTCTGCCTGTGTGTGTGTGAGGGAGAAAACGAGGGAAAGACAGGTTAGAAAGGAGCGAAGGAATGTAGTTGTATGGTCTTTGGTGGCATTATAATTTGTGTGTGTGTGTGCATGTGTCTCAGCAGGATGGCGGCCCTCTGCTAGCTGCACACACAAAAAAAAATCACATCCGGTGGCAAGATTCAGGCCAGAGAGTGGGAGTTATCACAGGCGACGAGAAATAAACCACCTCTGAAGCGACATGTCTTTATCTGCTCATTTAGTCGAGCAAAAGGTAACGACGTGGGAATGTTCATCACCTTGAAGGCGGTGATTGAGAGCCAAACATAGCCAGACATTTGCTATTCTAACATCTTAATGATTTCGCCCTGTTAAGCCGCACAAGACTGCAGTCCCTCCAGGTGTCCAGGTGACAGATGGCCGGCCCGGACGGGGGTCTTTCCTTCTGCAAGTTATAGATGGACACCTTGTCTGGAGCGCACACACATATATACACAAGGAGAAAGAGGCAATTAGGGCCAGTACGAAGGAGAAAAAAAGAGCTTGATGATGATAGAGTTTTACGTTCCACACCTTGTGTCCTGAACATTTTCCTGCACAAAGGGTTTTTCCAAGGGCAAACATGAGGAAGATAAATTAGACTGACTTGTGCGTATCACCAGAAATCAGTCAATTTCAGGGATTTGGGGCATTTGATTCTACATGTACATACTTTAGGTCAAAGGAACACGTGGATTTAATTTATGGATATGTGTCAAACACTTACTAGAGGAAATGATAAACCTATTATTCCATGAGAAAAACAGCTGCTTGGGCAATTCTGGGCCAAAAAAAAATGTATTTGACGTACGATCATGTGTGTCAGCTGGAGAAGACGTCAGCAGAGAGATCTGGAAGGTCAGTGAAACATCGCAATGTGATAGTTTGCTGTATCTCCACTAAGTCAACATCTAATGCATTTTATTCAGTTTAACTCCCTTTTCAGTTTCCACTTTATATCACCAGTGTCAATTCATTGGAATAGCACTTTAAAAGTATTGGACTAGTCAGGCAAGTTATTTTAGCAAATCTACAATTTTAGCATCAGTATGTCTATTTTCTACATTCTCGCTACATTGCTCCAAGGATGCAATGTTGGTTGGCGACTTTGGTCCAGACCGAAACCGCTCAACAGCTACTGAGCAGATTGCCATGCCTATAGATATTTATTTCCCCTATCAGGATGAATTGTATACTCACTTTGGTGATCCCTTCACGTTTCACCTAGCACCAAATACTTGCAAAACAAATGAATCAGCTGTACTTTGAGTTTCGTCCTTACAAATCGCCACCTTGGAATCTGTTCTGAGCAATTTTGAGATATCGAGCTTCAAAATTCTTGCATTCCCAAAAGCTGATAGAGGTAAGACCTTTTTGTTTCCTGAATAAAAATAAAGTCAAAAGATGCATACAACAAAAAAATAACACCTCACATAATGTTAATAAATTATCACAGAAAAAGAATATGTGAACAACTCAATTTTTTACAAAGATCTCACATAGAACCTTATAATTCCAGCATACATTTAGTACACAGAAGATACAAATCTTAACCAAATAATGACTGATTGAATGATTCAAACACATTTTAAAATGTCTCTTAATGGAGCATTGCATCAGTTCTGGCAGAGCAGAGTCGAGTTTGCATCAGCTGATTAGTATCAGCTGCTTTAATTCATGCGCCACCATCACTGGCAACCAGTGGAGACAAAAAGTTATCGGTTCTGGCACATAAACCTAACCATAAAAACAGAAATGTGCGTTTTTAAGACGGATTAAACAAACAGGTTAGTGAACTTTAGAGGTGCTGGTAGGCAGATTTCTTTATCCTCAGACAGAGCCAGGTTTCTCCGTTGTCCTGCTCAACTGCCTATTTTATCATGCAGACTCAAGAGTGGTGTCAATCTGACCATCTAACTCTTGGCAAGAAAGCAAATAAACATATTTCCCAAAATGTTGAACTATTCGAGTTCCCTCAAAGTGTAGAGCCTTCTCATTTCAATTCGATTCAGTTTGATTTACACGGCGCCATATCATTACAAAGTTATCTCATAACACTTGTTCATGTAGAGCAGGTCTAGACCCAACAATTCCCACCATTTCTGCTTCTTGCCAAGTGCATTTTGGAGTAAGTTTAATTGCTGCCTGGATCATGTTTCATTGCAATTCGTTTTCTAATGAAGAAATTGCAATTTCAAGTCACTTTTGCCCTGCGATTGACTGGCGACCAGTCCAGGGTGTTTCCTGCCTCTCGCCCAATGTTAGCTGGGATTGGCTCCTGCCCCCCCCCACGACCCTTCGGGATAAGCAGTCTGGTTAATGAATGAATGAATGAATGAAGTCACTTTTGATTTTTTGAAACATTTAACTAAGATCACAATCTTTCCTTAACCATAACCAGGAAACCCTGAATGCTTTCTTGTCATCTAGAACAGACGTTTTGTTGCAAATTAATAGTACATAAATGTTCTACAGAGACAGGGTTGAACCGTTTGCTATTAAAGGTCAGGTCAGTATGACGTAAGGATTTTTAGAACTGAATTAGCAATTTTGTAATGTTCGAGAATAGAGATGCATCGGGGATTTCTTGTTGCACATACTGAATTTCTTGTATGTTCTCTTTCTTTGCTGGACACAGTTTAAATACACAAACACACGCACTCACAATGGCACAGAAAACGTTTTCACATTTCCTTCTGCTTGCTTCATATATCTTGGTCGCATTTTTGGAGGTCCATACAGAAACGAGCTCCCAGCCCACAATGTGGGCTGCTGCTTCTAGTGCCCATCAGCAAACTCAAGTGGAACATGTGTGAAATGCCACGAAAAGAGGACATGAAAAATAAATGTTTGCCAAAAATGTTTGCTTTGTCTAAGCAAATTAGATGTACTGATTACCTAATGGACTGAGCTATTTTGTTCATTTTAAAATTAATTTGTTAAAACTTGTCTTGAATAGGCTATTTCGGAAGTGTTCATCAACGTGCTGTCCTATGAGAGTGTCTGTCCCATTCCTCCTGCCCCCCCCATCTCTCTTTGTGTTTCTGTGTTGAATTGAGAGCAGCTGAGCTTAATGGATTATGAGTCACGGCCCACAAACTAAATTAGATGACATTCTATCTTTTAAATCTTAATCTTGATCTTGGATTGTCTTTGAATCTTTGATGTTTATCAGCAAAACCTTACAAATGGTAACCCACCAAACACAGATCTTTTAGACATCAAAGTGGTCACACATGAACCAGCGCTGTAGCTGCCATTAGTTCTTCATAGAATGCTGATCCAAACCACTGTAGTTTGGCCACAAGCGCAAAACTTGAAGCCTTGCCATATGGACTCTAATGTGATCTCGCGAGTTCGCGATTCCAGCCTGTGTTGACTTTAAAGAATTTAGAAAGTTAGCTGTGTTTTCATGGTGGAAGTCAATCAATCATTTCATCAAAAAAATGTAAAAATCTGCCCATTTTTACAGATCAAGTTCAACATAAACTTCACTGCAGGGGAAAGTTGCATATAAGTCAACAGGAGGGAAATGAAATGCTTTGATGAAGTTTTTGGCCTCCTGGGGTTGTAAATCACGCTGGTGCTGACCTGTATATTAGGTCTTTATGTCGTGTTTACGACCGTAGACAAATCAGTTAAGCCGCAGGTTATTTACACCAGGTCCCTGACAGCCTCTCTCGGCTTCAGTGGTGCTTCAGCTCACTGCAGGACTGCCTGACTTCTTTCAACTCTCCTCACCCCACCCCGACGCACCCTCAGCACACTCGCATGCACACTTTTCCTGGGTCCAGTTATTTATGGTATAAGTGTACAGCCACCTTCCTTCCAATTAAAGCTGAGTGCTGGCTTTGTGCAGCCCCCTGTTCATCATTTCCCTCACGGGGACTGTTGGGGAGGAGGGCGGTGCTGCACTGTACTCTCGCGTTCCACATGACCTGCTCCCTGGGGTCAGGAGAGTTTGGGTTTAAGGAAAATGCCACTGGATTTCATCCTTTAAATATATTATCCCCATGCTGCTTGACAGTTCAATTTGTAGAATCTGAAGTTAAAGGGAAAACCAACCCATGCATTATTCCACTGTGCATGTCAACCAGTTATTGATTGTGAACTTCAATGGTTTTTTTCCAGAACAAAGAGAGTCCACAGAGGCATGGACATAAAAAGGAACTACTGCGTATACAATAATAATAATAAAGATAATAGCAATATACTATACTTATAATATAATAATAATAATAATAACTTTATTTATATAGCACCTTTTAAAAACAGAGTTTACAAAGTGCTTTGACAGACAAAGCAAAAAACATGAT
>JAVQJF010007789.1:0-21675 GCA_036023855.1 Gadopsis marmoratus
ACAGTGCAGATAAGAGGTAAAATAACATAGGTAAAGAGCACACGTAATAAAATCAAATCAATAAGTACAGATCCATGGTAATAATGATAATAATAAGGATAACATATAATTTTCTCTGGTAAGATAATGTTGCCATGAAAAATAGGATCAAATGGACTAAAACCCCTAGCAACAACAGAAATAACTCTCAGCAAAATGTTCCACCAGCTCCAGTTCCTCTTTTGTTAAGCCAACCTTGAAAATAATGCACTGATTTGGCTCTTTGATGACTTTGTATTTTTATGGAACCCGATGGCTCGAATCTCAAAATGTGAAAATACAAATAGCCATTTGGTTTGAGTGTTTGTAACGCTGTGAAAAATGTATTTGTGACCTCCACTTCCAACTCTGACCCCTACAAAACATTTCCCCACAGCCCAGCGCTATTCCTAGGGGCTTGGGAGAGGTAGATAGCTTTACGTTTGTAGGGGTATTTTTGTTTTGGCTTTTTTACATTAACTATTAAACCTACATAGCCACCCATCCATCCATTTTCCACCGCTTACCCGGGGCCGGGTCGCAGAGGCAACAGGCTAAGCAGGGTTATCCACACGTCCCTGTCCCCAGCAACACTTTCTAGCTCATCCCGAGGGACCCCAAGGCGTTCCCAGGCCAGTTACATAGCCACCATCATATTTTATTTAATATCACGACAGTGCACTTGCTCTGTCCATGGATGTATTACGGGAACTGGATACTGGACTCAAAGATGGTGCCCATTTATTACGATTTCTTGCCCAGTACATAAGCCAGAAAATGTTCCTCACTTCCTGGTTTGCTTCTGTAGTCTATAGCCCACATTGTGACTTGTCACCTTCGGTATGAGGAAGGCGTCCAGTTTCCATAACACCACCAGAATATAAATTGGGTAAATCTACAGCATTTTAACTAGTGGTAATGGGTCAAGAATGTAGCCTGAATCTGTATATTTAGCTCTGAAGCCCAGTTCAGACAAAAGATTTGCGACGAGACAAATTGAAAGTTGCAAATGCTTGCAATGCACCATTCTATAATGTTCTGAAACCTGCCAGTTTACACCAATGTGACCAGACAAGAGGGCGTATTGTTTCCATAGCAACGACTATGACCTTTTGTGTTAATAAGGTGACATTTCAGTTTAGGCAGGAGAAGCAGCAAGCAGAACACACACACACACACACTAAAGCAATATTGCGCATTCAAGTGCCGTAACACATTCTTTTAAGGTAATTTTAATAAATTTAGATGCAGCTTCGTCTTCTAAAGGACTCATTAACCCATTAGCACATACGCAAGAACATACAAACCCCTACAACCACACACACAACATAAATAAGTATATCATCTGAACAATTGAACTTTTGTGCTTCAGATTGGCTCTTAAAAGGTATAAAAAAGCACAACAAGAACAAATAAAACAGACAGATTCACAATACTATTATATAATTTACATCAAAGTGTGCAAACGTAATGCTTTTTTGGCCTGCTTGCCAAAAAAGCTTGGAAATAACTGAACTCCACTTCTAGAGTAGATCTAAAAATGGTTCAGAAGTTGTTACAGTATTGCTTAAAAACTGATGAGCAGACAAATGGAGCTATTTGATTAAGGTGAGTTGAAAAATCACTGTAACATTTACAAGAACTTCAGTGCTGGAAAGATAGACAAAATAATCTGGACCAACAACATCCATCCATTTCTTGGATGAAAGAAAAATGGCTTTAATGTTGTGATATTCAGTAATTCAACATGTTCCTGAAGGATACTATATACATGATATAATACTGCATTGTGTTTTGCAGTGTAAACATTGCACTACAGTTTACCCAAGATGCATCAGCAGAGACATGAATAACATTAATACATACTGATCATCACAACATACCCTCCGAGGAATCGTTCTATAATCAGAAGCCATCTATAATGTGGACTGGGCTTGCGTGAATCATCGCAGCACTCATACTGGCCACAATGTGTTCTGTGTCTGAGCTGCATAAAAAAGACAAACACTGTCAAGTCTTCACAGAACAGAAAATCAATTTTAGTGGAAAAGCTGGGATTGTAATTTAAATGATGAAAATACACTGTTTCTGGATAAGGAAAGATCAATGTGGATCCTAAGGTTGCTGGTTCTATTCCATTCTAACGCAGATGACCTTAAACTTACTGGTGAGCTTAGTTAGCTGTCTCTTAAACTGTACACAACTCTGAACAACAGTTTTGTTTAGGTCAGATATCAAGGTGGTACTGTAATCTAATGTCTCTCTTTTCAAAACAGTGTCTGACAGATAAAACCAAACACTTTCCTAGATTGTTATCTTTTCTCTACAGGTAAGTATGAAGGGTCATTAACAGGTAAATATGGGCCTGTGAAGGCCTGCTGTGGGGCCTGGATGTCATGACACTTTGCTATCCAGTGCTCATACCTTGTCCAAGAACTCAAGAGCACTATCCAGTGCTCATACCTTGTCCATGATCACAGGTTTCCTTTTCTGATCCTCACTGACAGCTGTGATTCGATGTTTGCTGCTGAGAAAGATCACATTTTCCCCCCATTTGGGAATGTAGCTCACTGCTGTGGTTGTCTTTGTGAAGGCAAAAACAGCAGACAGGACAGGTCTCCCTCTCAGCTGCAGGAGTTTGGGTGGAAACTCAGGCTTTACTCTTCAGAAGTTCTTGCACAAGTGAGTACGTTGTAAAAAAATTATCACATGTGACAGTGACCCCTTGGAGCTCCTGTCATCTCCAGGGCGACATGTTTCCCCTGGTCCCCCTCCACAGCATTGCCACCAGCCAAAATCAGGAATCCAATGTATGCTTTCACATGGGTGTCATCAATATCACTATAGTTTCGCACTACACGTCTTCCATTCAGGTTTGTCATGTTGACAATAATGGTGATGATCGTGTTGAGGAAAAATGTGTCATCCTGTGTCATGACATCCAGGCCCAAAATAGGTGCTCAAATACGGCTACATTCACCCAGCATCCCCCTGAAGTACATGGAGGTCAGAAGGTCAAGCTGGCATGACATCCAGGCCCGACAGCTGGCCTTCACAGGCCCAAAATAGATGCTGAAATACGAATACATGACAAGCATTTTATGCATAGGCCTATAATGGGGAAAATGGCTGATTTTAGTGGTGAACAGTAAAAATGACACATTTTACTATTTTTCTCAAAAATGAAACCCTAAAATTGATTATGATTATATTTTGTAATGGCTATGAGATTAACCCCTTGAGCCCCGGGTATCTGGCTCAGTACCTTGCTCGGGAATGACATGCCCATGGATATTTGGTATCAGTTATGACGCATTGTCATAAAACGGGGCGGAGTTGCCTCCGTCGACGGGGGCAATAGAGCTTAAGAGGCTACGAGATTTATGCAGAAAAAATCAGAAAATAATATTAATCTGTAAAGTTTTAAAAGCAGTTTTATGGAAGTGGACATTTTTGTCCTTAAATGAAATCCAATGAAGCCCTTGCCACAATCATCTTTCACATTGCAGGTCAGGTACAGTACAGGAACATATATTAACACTGTCTCATTTTCAACATATTGTACATTTTCTGATTACTAGTCTGCTGCGCAGCAGCGAATACTACTGTTAAAAGTTTACCACGACCGCCAAGGGGCGGCAACTTCAAAGACTATCCGCCCCAAAATGGTGGCTGCCAGCTTGCTGCCTTTACATATTACAATAGCGGTCTTTTACAGTGTTGTAATGTTCACTTAATCTACATCATATCACCTGCATTTGTGCTTACTCTATGAAATTATCAACAACTTAGGGTGCCGTAAAGTTACCGTACTGATCTCTCTCAGTCCCAATCCTGAACTGAAAGGGAATGGCGTTATACCAACATACAAAAGGTGGCATCACATTCAAAATGCATACCAAATTAGGTTTAACGTTCAGGCATCACTTTAATTTAATACCCTCTTAAGTTATTAATGTATTTTCACAAAACTGTTCATGTCAGAATGCATTGATGTCAGAGTGATTGATGTTCATCATCCTTGTCCTATTGTACACTTTGATTGCAGGTATGTTGATTATCATCCATAATTGAGTAATTCCGTTATTTCATATATGTTCTTGGTTGGTGTGACGAGACCGGGAATGTTAAGTTTCCTCATGTGGTGTCAGTTATATTGTGGTATGAAGTACAAAATAGTTCCGGATTGGGACTGCGAGAGATCGAAATCTGTTCATGTCAGAATGCATTGATGTTCATCACCCTTGTCCTATTGTACACTGTGATTGCAGATGCACCAGTAAAGCACTGAAGAAGAGTCGTGTGTCCTGTTGGTTCTTTTTTCAGCCACTGCAGTACCAGTGGCAGTATACAGCTAGTTTATTTAGTGTACACTGGGATAAACACTTTTGTCATCTTTACTGATCTGAACAAAACCATATGTCATATTCAGGTACTACGTCAGAAAAGACTGACCACACATTTTCAAAAAATAATTGTGTTAGATTATGGATGGGGTAGGTGAGTTAAAGGTTTTGATTTCTAATAGATTTTTTAATTGCCATTTCAAGGTTTAGTTTGTGTCGCTGTTAGGATGGCCGGGTAGCGGCTGGACTTTAAGAGTAGGAGACTTGACACAGAGGTTATGTGCAACCAGCCAGGTGTTTATTTCACCCTTAACATATACATTGGAACAGATCATGCTCCCAAATAAATACTGGGACCACAGCACACATATGGTCCTACGAGCATAACGCTGTCACATAGAAAATGGTCGCCTTATATAGCCTGCTGCCAGCCACACCCACGACTGCTTCACCAGAACAGGGACCCCAGTTCCTCCCCAAACATTTAAACATAGAAACCCTCTAATACATTTACATACATAAATAACATTACACCATTAAAATGTGCCCTATCCTCAGGCACATCCCCCCATTATCATACTCCTCATAAAACCATGCAACGACCGGTTCAAATTCATAGCCACCCCAACTCCAATTACGAAATGGTCTCTCCCGGAGCCTTCATATGGCGTTCAGATGGCCTGGGGACGCTTTGGCCTGGACAACCTGAGGAAGAGACAGAGGTAAGTGACTTCCAATAATAGTCAGCACCATTACACAACCATAGTCAACAAGGAATCACAGTAACATATTCATTACCCACAATAAATGCATGTTTTATGTATCTTCCAGGGCCAGCTTCAGATCATGTCCAGCTGCCAGGCATCATCATTAGCGCCCACACATCAACAAAACAATTCAATAAAAGTTTTCAACGACATGTGTGATGTGTATTCCTTCTGTTACTGATATGACATACATACATACATATATTTATTTATACATGTACAGTAATGAAAGGGATCTTCATTACAGTCGCACTGAAACTATTCTGTAACAGTAGTGTTACAGAATAGCAACTGACAGCGTTACTGTATGTAGTTATGGCTACAGCACATTCTTGGCTACAAAAGTCAACTACAAGTTGCAATGTAAGATGAATAAATAAATTAAATGAACGTTTGACAAGTTAAATGCAAGACATTTCCTGACGGTAACATGAAATAAATTGTTACTGTGAAGGACCGAGCAGGAAGGCATGAGGACCCCAGGTGTAATTTAACAAATGGGTTTTTATTTACCCAAAAAGTTATTTAACACAATTTCCATATAAACAATCAATCTGGGCCCATTAAAAAAGGGCAACTAAACCGAAGTAAACAAAGAAATTCTCAAACCAATGTGTAACTTAACTTGACCAAACTGACCAAAACAGACCTACTGAACAACGAACACAGGGGAACATACTGTATATACACAGGTTTATCAGGCCAGTATAGACACACAGGGGAATTACTAAAACAATTAACACTATTTAACTTAACTTCTTTAACTTAAACAAACATTTACTAAACATAGCAAAATTAAATCAAAAGTTCTACCACAAACAACTTATATTTCCCCAAATAATCCTTTAAACATTTCCAATCACCCCCCCGGGATGGGATGGGCAGGTAGTTGGACCAGTCCTGATTGGCCACTCCTCCATAAAAGGCCACTGTTTCCTGTAGCTCTTTGTTTTCTCCCCACCTATAACTTCAGCAACCAAAGCACAGACTCCCCAGCACCAGTAAAACAACAGATCTCAATATAACTTAATATTGTTGATAACCAAAAGCTAAATGTGCAAATGAATATCAACAAATGAAAATAAACCATGAGTATGTTGTGATCTGAAAGTGGTGTGGTTATTGTTTTTATCTGTAAAATATGATAAACAGAAATGTAACAAATCTAACTAATGTGTGACATGTGGCATGTGTTCGCTTAGCCATTGCAACCTGACTGGTCGAAAGGAAGCCAGAAGTAAGTCGAAGAGTTGGATTGGTAAGAAATGGAGAGGTCTTTTTTGATCAGTTAAAAATGGACAGACAATTTTATGTGATTGGTAAAGAATGGACATCACAAAGTGGTCGATCGTTCCTCTCTGGAAGCACCACTCTGCTCTCAATTGGGCCCATTCTTTGGGATTTCAGCCTCCAGCTTGGCCTGGGGCAACTACCGTGCATGTCTGTATGTGAGTCACAGACAGAGACACAGAACTGAGACAGTGACAGAAGTACATCAAAACATCAGGCCTGATCGGGAATAGTGTGCTAAGACTTTTTTTTCACAGATCGGTCCAGCGGTTTCCACGCAATATGCGGGAAAAGTCAAAATTTTAAGTGTTGTATACACTCTGGCCAGGGGTGGCAGTGTGGCTCAGAATTCTAAACAATTCTCTGAGATTTATGACTTTAATCTCAGAATTATTACAGGGGAGCAGAGACGGCCATGACAGCAGGGAGACACAGATAGAGAACTTGTTGAATTGTGGATTTATTTCGACGCCGACGTGGGGGCGCTTCAGGCACACTTAAAATTTCCGCTGAATTTTACATGTCTAGTTATTATTATTAGAGGGCTGGAACTGTAATGACAAGACAAATTTAAAAATAAAACAAATGATTAACGGGATGTAACAGCCTTAGCATAGAAGCTATCTTTTATGCTATGGGCTGTGACCCAGTGTATGCTGGGATAGGGTACAGTGGCCTGCACACTTGAATGGGATAAGTACTTTCAAAAATGGATGGGTAGAAGTTTCTTTCTTGGAGAAAGCTTTGGGTAACCTCTACAGCTGAATTCAAAGCTACTTTCACCGTAGAGAGATGAACATAAGATACAGTAGGAGGACTGAGCTCTGTGGCCTTAAATTTGGAGTCTCACTTGTGAGACAGATTTTCATCTACAGTTGTTGAAAGAGCAATAATAACTTTTCCACTTTCTCTAAAACTCAGCTCGCGTTGCTCTGTTAAACTCCATATAGCTCTGTGAGAAGCTGCAAAGGGCACTCCAGGGAGGAGATTAGTTATTGTCAAAGATCTGTGATTTAAAATGCTGAAGCGGAATATTTCCTTGAATATAAAGCAGTGGCCATCCTACTCAAACAATACCATTATTATTGGTTCCAAAGGTGAGTGGTCTTAATGCACTTTCATAAGCTTTCCTACCACACTGTGAAAGTACCTCATGTGGGGAAAACACTGCAGGCATTTGTTTATTTCAAAGCTACTGCCTGAAAAGGTTGTCCATACAAACTGCTACTGCAGAAAAACAGAATAGGGATGAGCATCACTGCTGAAATCACACTTCTCTCACAAGATGACCCCTCCGGTCAAACCATCTTTAAGTAGTAAGAAATGTCAAATCTAAGGTGGGTATCACCTGCACCTAACATTTCTATATTGTATATATTGTATGTATATACCTGGTGTTCAACATTGATTTAAGATTATTTTGTCTAACATCACTTAGTTACACTACATTTCCAAATGTATCATCATCACATAACTAAAAGTTGAATAGGTTCACTTTAAGGGACAAGCTGTCACATTTTCTTTAGTTTTTGCATTTCGGAACTTGTTTAATATGTCTTGATGATTTCTTAAGTTTTAGGTTACGTACTGTACACTTGGTTGCTGATTCATATTTTGTCACTTTTGTATTTCTTCTTGTCACAGACCCTACCCTATAACTCTGCACCAGCAATCATAAATTGTGTCATTATTGTGCTATCATTATTCTATTATTACATTACCACTAACATCCATACAGTCCTGATTCAACACTGTCTTATTCAACAGTTTTTCTATGCCAAGATCAATTCCCATTGTCCCAGACATTACAATTTGTAATATTCAGCTCATGTCTAATTTCCACTTAAGTCCAACTGTTTCCTCGCTCACCTCCAGAAGTCAATATTACTACCTGGGGTTTAGACATAACATATAAACAGGTAGCCACTGGCTCACTCCATATATCCAAATCAGAAACAAAAGCTAATTATCAATTTCTCCACCAAGGAGCTCTCATATATTGAAAACTGCAATTCCACCTCACTGATTTTCTATATATTCACTGATTTTCCTGTTTGGCTGGTTTTGCATTAATTGACTTTTGTTCACACTGGAAGATTGTTGTCACAACAGTGATTTATAATCTGCCAAATCTCTATGGGTTAAGATCATTTTCAGCAGGGGAACACAAAAAAAAGACAGTGATCTATGGCTGTAGCTGCTGCCAGCAAGCATTGATTGACTTTCTCTATAATCTACACAGGCCTGTCAGCAACAAATCCTGTAATGGAACAATTTGTTCAAATTTAAAACTAATCGTCAATCACTAAGCAAAAGCACTGAGCAAAACAGCATCACTAACATGGTAGCCACAGAAAACTGCATTGACCAGGATGTAAATCAATGGTTCTGACTCACAGAAAAGGTATTTATTAACATCATTGTTTTCTTTTAAATATGCTATTTTTATGTTTGCCATTTCTTATATTCTTTAATGCTTTTTATTTGCTCTTAAATATTATTCTGTTCACGTTTTATTTTTCTTAACTGCATTTCTGTTTTATGGCATTCTCTTCTGTAAAGCACATAGTGCATTTAATATCTTTGTTGTAAAGCACTTTGAACTGCATTTCTTGTATGAATGGTGCTATATAAATAAAGTTTATTATTATTATTATTATCTATTCAATTCAATTCAGTTTTATTTATATAGCGCCATAACATAACAAAATAATCTCATAGTATCTGTAGATATTGGTACTGATTTTCTTTCTCTGTTCTCTAGCCTGACCAGTATTATTCTTCTGTATGACTTTGTTGTCTTGTTCAAGTGGGAGATCGCTCCCTCTTCTTTCTCTCTCCAAATTTCTCTCTGTAGTCCTGATGAATGATTTTTCTCTGTAGACAATCTGCATTACCAAGTGCCAGCACCAGAATAAATCTAAGCCAGATTTTCAGTGCGTCATTAACCTCAAATAAGCATCAATATGGTTTAATTATGGGAAAATGCTAAAGCAAAAAATAAACACTGGAAGGTTGAATATATTTCCAGGAACATCTTGCATATCAGTAAGCCATTAATACCATGAAACTATTTCTGTTTTTTTATATATTTACATTTCCTACATAGCAGATCTGCTACTACTACATCCCAGCTTCATCATAATAAAGACTGTACCGAAGTTTAACAAGGTAGAATTATATCACTTCCAGGTTAGGTTCAGATATTTTCCAGTCTATCGTAATATCATCCTAACCTAACTTGCCCATGTGTACACATTGAAATATTGTTGTAATTGGTGTATTTGGCGGCTGTGGCTCAGGGGGAGAGCTGTTGACCTTCAGCTCGGTGGTCTGTGAACCGATTCCAGCTCCCCTGTCCACATGTCGAAGTGTCCCTGGGCAAGACACTGAGCCCTAAGTTGCCCCTTGGTGCTGTATGAGTGCCCTGTCTCTGACCAAGATAGGGCATAAGCACTTGGACTTGGTCCCCGGTCGCCGTATTGAAGGCTGAACCACTGCTCCAGGCTTTCCTCAGGAGAAAGGATGGCAGGTTGGGTTAAATGCAGAGGACAAGTTTCATCATGGGATGTGTGTGTGAATGCATCCTCATGTTTGACATTAAAGACCTAAGGGGTCCTGTATTATCCTCCTGATCATACTGGCCCTGAAGAGATCCCTTCCCTAGCATAAGTCCAGTGTATAAGATTAAGGACAAAATCCACAGTCCCTGCAAAAGTGCATTTCCAAATTCATCCCAAGCTACTACAAGGCTTCTACAGCCCAAGTTAGGTATAAAACTGTAACTTTGGAAGATATCCACATGAACCATTATATTAGTTTCAGCTGAACTTTAAAATGCACTTTTGCACAGAACAAGGACTCTGAATTTGGTCTCCCATCTTTCACTCTGTAGTCACACCTTGGGGTCACTTCATGGACATTGTGGGCAAAAGAAGCGTTTACAGCGTCCAGTAACACTTTTCAGCCTAGGCCTGCAAGTATTGTATTAAGATATACTTGAAAAAAATCTCAACCTATGTATATTAGTATGAAAATACTCTCGTTACCACAACATTGTATTTGAGGCAATCATGGGCACTGAATCAAGGCTAGAAGTTCTTGACCACCATAGTATTTCTGAGGAAGTTTGTCTTAACTATTGGACGGATTGCATTAATATTTTGCAACATTCATAGTTCCCAGGGAATGAATTCTAATAACTTTGGTGAACCCCTGACCTTCTTGTCATGGGCCGAACATTTGGTTCCTTGTGTTTCCTGTTTGATATCTTTCCTGTTTAGTTGTTTGTGTCATAGTTTCTGTGGTCTCTGCTTTAGTTCAGTTTACCTCGCCTGGGTTTGTGCTCAGTCTGTGCATTGAATTTATCTCTGTTTCTTGGATCTGCTTTCTTGTTTTTGCCCTGTGGAGGTTCCTCATGTTTTTGTGTTTGGACTAACGTTTCTCAGCCTTACGTAAGTGTGTTTTTGTTATCCTTCAACCAATAAATCTGTCATCATCCCCACGTCACCTGCTTAATCTGCGTTTGGGTCCTTCCCCTACATGTCAGTAACCCAGTGCGTGACACGTCTCTCTAATGTTACCAAAAGTTCAAAATGTTAATATGTCCAATACTCTGGATTACTAAACTAAATACCTAAACATTTAATGACATCCCCATCTGCCTCAACTGTACTTTGTGTCTAGTTCTAATGGGGGAACATGGTATTATACCTGCTAATAAAAGGTGATGGCCAAATCACAAATGTCCACATATCTAAACATATGTTCAGATATCGCCAAATAATCCAATTTATTGTCCCTGTTTTTGGAATGCTCTTTTTGTGTCGATCTGAAACCACTATATGGTATACAAAGTATTCGAATGAGCTTTTATTTTGAAGTCCGGGTTAGTGAGCGTTTGTCGGACAGAGGTATCACCCTATCAGGAGAGTAGGTGGTATGATGGGTGTACCTATCAGTGTTCTTGGCTGTGGCAAGGAAGCGGGGTAAACAAACAGGAAGGGAGTATGGCATGGCGACGAGAGGAGAGGCTAGGTTTTGCCCATGTCGCGAAGAAAGTAATCTTTGTGCTTAAGAAAAGCCGATATCCAAAGATAAGTGCCAGTCATTGAAACGAGGGTCCAAACTGGAAGGTGTTGAGTTCATCTGCGTGTGTACGCGATACCAGTAGTCACTTAGCCTTTAACCTGCACACGTGGAAAGCAGTAACCTAGCATGAGATACAGGCATGTGTTAGAGTAAGAGGCTTGTTACTCAGAGACAATGGGTAGACTGAGGGGCAGAAGTGGAATTGTTTGAAGAAGAAGACAAAGTCAAAGTCAAAGTCTGTTTTACTGTCAATTCTGCAGCATGTACAAGACATACAGAGGATTAAAATTGCATTACTCTCAAACCCTTGGTGCAAACAACAAGCTAAGCAAACATAATATTACCAACTAAAAACAATCAAGGCATAGCATTAAAAACACCCAATTTAAAAACAAATAAAACATGGCATAAGGCCCATAACAGATGTAAATCTGTGAGTCTAGATCATGCAAAGTACCAGTGTAAATGTATATGATAGTGCAAATAGAATTAGCTTGTTCTTGAGGCTGATCGAGTTCCATGTAGTGGGTCAGTGTGCGGGGGGGGGGTGCAGAGTGAGAGAGAGAGAGTTCAGCATCCTGACAACCTGATGGACGAAACTGTCCTTCAGTCTGCTAGTCCTGGCTCACAGACGGGTGGGTGGAGTCCCCTGTGATGCAGAGGGCTTTTCGGGAGAGATGTGAACTATAACTGTCTTGGAGGGATGGACAAGCCCGAAAAGTCATTAGCCAAGCAGGAACGCAGGAAGGTTTGGTCTGCAGGTGGAGTGAAGGGACTCTGAAGTGCCGAGAGTCAGTTAAAGATTTCTCTCCATCCCCCGAGGTCGTATAGTCTTCTTCAACACATTGTCTTCTTCAACGCAACACGTGGTGGATGATTTCTCAGTAAGAGAGGACTGTGGGGCGCCGAATGTAAAAGTTCAGTTACAGTTGTTTTTGCTGATTTATTTTGAACATTTAACTCACTTTCCTCACATTTAGATCATTTTCATCACATTTGAGACAAAACTTGTAAAAAGGTTAAATCTAAATCTGAATGTTATATCTAAATCTAAATGTTAAATCTAAATCTAAATGTTAAATCTAAATCTAAATGTCTCGCTGATTGTAAAGCAAATAGACCACACCTCTCGCAGTTGCTCACCCCAACCACCGATCTCAGCCGAATGCATTAAGTTAAAATGACAACTATTTAACCGTTAATGGTGTGGACGGTAGCAGTGGAACGGCACCTTGGAGTGCAGCACGCACACTTGCGATTACCGCACGTTGAATGTCTTCTAATTGCAGAGAAGCGGCCATGTCAAGGTCGCTTCTTCACGGTGTTTCTCCCACTGATCCACGGACAGTGGTGTGGGCGGGGCGGAGCGCGGTGTTTGGGGCGAGCCAACTGCGAGAGGCGTGGTCTATTTGCATATTTTCTAAATATTTAGCTCACAATCGGCAAGACATTTAGATTTAGATTTAACTTTTAGATTTACATTTAACATTTAGATTTAGATATAACATTTAGATTTAGATTTATCCTTTTTACAAGTTTTCTGTCTCAAATGTGATCAAAATGATCTAAATGTGAGGAAAGTGAGCTAAATGTTCAAAATAAATCAGCAAAAAAACTGTAACTGAACTTTTACATTCGGCGCCCCATACTCTTTTTCTGTTCACCATATTGATTGAGGTATGTTGCTTTTATACTTCTAAACTGAATGTGTGAATGTTAAAGTGACCCAGTACACCTGGTATTCAATGGACAGTTATTCACTGTCGCATATGGAACAGTTTTTGGACGATAATTCACTGTCACACACAGGGCACTATTCATAGAGCTTCAGAGACCTGATCATTTAAGGTCAGGACTTCAGAAAGGTGAACACCTCTTGGTCTGTGATACAGTGTTGTTGTGGAATTGCTGTGTTTGTACTTCTGACGTTTGATTTTCTGTGAACTATTAAATATTCGCTGGCTTTGTGTCATTGTTATTCCCTTTTCATTTTTTATTCATTTTATTTTGTTTATCGCTCGAACACGTGATGAGTGTGTTAGCTTGACGGGAAGTGAGAGGAGAGATGAATGAAATTGTATTCGATAAGGAACAATAAAAAAGTTGTTGTTTAATGTACTGATTTGTGTTACTGGTGAGGAATATACCTTGGAGTAGGGGCATCTCACCTGTCCTGTGATATATGTAGAGGAGAGGGGTTGGTGCCAAAGCTAAGTTGCTCTCCAGGCAGTTACATGTCAGAGCAGGGTCCTGGAGCCCTCTCCATCACATTTGCTAGCGCCAGCATTAACAACACTACACCTCAGGATAGGTACAAACATACTTACGACAGTAGGTAGTGAGACTAATTGTATTGGGGCGGGGACATGGATCCTTTCTCAATCATCCAAGGTAACCAAGTAGTAGGGTACCCCTACTAGGCGGTGATTAGATTTCCCCGCTACATCACACATAAATGTTAATGCTTGAGAAGGAGGAGGTTAAATTGTAATCCTTCTCTCAGCAGTGCAGAGGTGTAGAGGAGCAGTTTAATCATAGCAGTATGTAGAATGAGCACCAAATGTGTTTATATGGACCACCCATACCCCTTTTACACCAACATGGAAGGGGTTCTTTTCTGGTACACATCTAATTTCAAATCGTTTGGAGCAGTTTGACCAAAAATAAATTGGTTCGGAACCCGAAAATTTGGTTCCCAGCTGGATCCAAAAAAATAGCAGGTTTACTTTGACATGAAGCGCAAACCGTGAAATCAGTGGGCGTGTCATAGTCTACTGATTGGGAGAGGATGGAGAAGGCAATGGACTATAGTCTACTATGGTAATGGTCTTCTATGTCCTCTAATCATTCCTGTCCTCTAATCATCGTTTGACTTTCATCCCTGGGGTTGGCGTCTTGGGTTGGCGTTCTGACTCCAGTTCCGAGTGAGAAAACACCCGAAATCACTGATTATTTCACCCCCTTTTACAGGGGCGTAACAAAGACAACAAATAGATAAGTATGTCTACACAAGCTGTGTGTTTGAGCATTGTTCTCTGCACGTGTGTATATGACATGACTGACCAATAAACGACCTTAGGGTCCAATTATTATTATTAAATTGGTCCATGCTTGTAATTTGTATAAAAACAAATATCTGTGATAACAGAACAAAAGATCGCAGGTAATCAATGCGATCCACCATCTTGCTAATGCTGTTTAATTCCACTGTGCATGGTGCAATGCACATATTAAACAATCCACATTTAAAACTGTTGGAAACGCTGGCTGGTTCGCTAGGTAGAACCAAGGTTCCAAGAATTCTGAACGGAACAGGTTCAAGAACCAGAGATCATTTTGTGGAAAGAAGGCATGCTGCAGGTCATGGCTATATAAATGGGTAATATATGGTGACTAAGACGACACTTGCGGCTGCGATGATCAGTCTGGATCACTTTTAGAATAAGAATAGAAATGAGACATCTGGCCAACTTCTAATTTCAAAGTTTGAAAACTCAGGGTATAACAATACATCTACCCCACACACACACACACACACACAAGTGCCCTTATGCACAATGTTCTCCCCTTAAATAACTCTTGTATTATCATCTGCTCTGATTTTCACTTAACTTTTAAACCCCCTCATTAACTTGAGATAGTCTCCTAAATCCTCCATGATAGAAAGGAATATATTCTCTGCTTTCAAGTTATCCTGAGGGATGAGAGAGAGAGAATGGTAGGACAGTTGGATGGGGGGGTTGGATGAATTTGTAGAGGCCACAAAGTTTTATCTCTCTCTTGTGGACAGAATGAGTGAATGGATTTTGGGATGGATAGATGAGGAGAGATAAGGAATGATGTGAGAGTCCTCTGAATGATTGGATAAGAGGTTGTTATGGCGCGACACCAGCAGCAGGAAAAGGACCCAAAATGGAAACAGAGCAGTCAGTTTGGGGGTTTTATTAACAATAACAAAAAGAAACTTACAGGCAGGTAAGGCTGAGAAAACATGCGAGTCCAAATCCTAAAAACGAAGAACCTCCATGGGGCAAAAACAGAAACATCAACATAGTCCAAGATCCAAGGCAACAGACAGAGACTAAACTGGGAGGAAGACTAAATAGGAGCAGAGACCACAGACGCTGTAACAGGAACAGTGAACGGACAAAGGATAGACAAATAGGACATGTTTAAATGTATAAAGACTAATGAGGAAATGAAACACAAGGTGAACACAGGAGACTGATGAAAACAATCAACACCAGAGAAAAAAGCAAGACAAATAAAGACTGGAACTAAACAGGAAAGCTACCAAAATGAAACAAGAAACACAAAGAACCAAATACATACACAGACCTCAAGGACCGGATTCCAGACAGTCCAACATCCAAAAAAAAAGAGGAAAGTACAAACAGGCTGGGTAGATGGAGGACCGGAGGAGAGATCCCACGGCAAAGGCTTGGGGAATGGGGGACAGGGGCGGGCCCTAGCCTGTTCCCGTTCCACTGTGGCAGCTGGACGGGACCAGGAGACGGTGGCTGAACCAGAGGCTGCTACGGAGACAGCGGTGGTGGAGACGGCTGCAGGGGCAGCGGGGCTGGTGCTTAAGGATAAGGACGGAGTCTGGTGTTGGCTGGACCGCCAACTGAAAGTCAGGGGTCGGCCAGACTGCCAACGGAAAGTCTTCTACGGTGACATGGAGATGTTTGTCCCTGTTTGTCTGTGTGATTTTGACAGATTCTTTTGAATACAAATGACAGAAGCTTCATCCTCACACTGCAGGTTCACTTTCACTATGGGGCCATGCTGCATAAATGTGCATATTAATGAGGATAAAATGATTTTAGTAAAAGTACTACAACTTATTCATGCTTCGAAAGCCTATAGTGGTATAGACATATTTGCCATTTTATACATGCATTACAATAATTAATGACCTCATGTCGACCTCATGTCGATCACAGTAGATCACTTCCAATTTCAATGAGAGACCATACTGCATGCTGTCTCTGCCACTACGTAAAATACAGTAAATACAATGATACAGTAGCTTATTTTAGAGACTGTTCTTTCCAAAAATACGACCGTATAGATCGCCTGTGCAGTAGCTTATTATGACCCACATTTGCGCTTGTATGTACGCCGACCTCTAGTGCACGACGGGAGTAAACCAAAAAACAAACCCCTAACGTTAACTGTACATAATAACGTACTTATTTTTCCATTACTTTCTGACATTTTTTCTTTTTGAGTGTCTGAATTCTAAGTGTAAAATGCATCCTTTATGAAGAGGTTCAAAAATGACCATGATAGAATGGAAAACGTGGTATGCAGAGCATGTGCACTAAATACCACAATTCATTGCTTTGACTTTCCACCTAATACAAAAAAAACCCATTTCAGTTACGTCACAGAACACAACCAGTGGTAATAATGATTAATACGTTTCCAGATTGCAATGTGCTCAACACTAAAGATCAGACAATTGGAAAATCATCTTAGTGCGCAAGACATTTTTGGAGGCCAAAAAGAAATCTCTCACGTGGTACTGCTCCGCTCGTGCAGAATCTTCTCTGCACGCTTGCCTCACAGTTCCAGATGCACAAACACTGTTCTGTGCAGTCGTTTCACAGCTCCAAAGGCTCAGTTTTGATCAGCATGCTCTCTTTACTTATGAAACAAAATAATTGTTGTAATTACTGTCACACTGTGCTTGGGGGAGGCAGTAAAAATGTTCCTTATCTCCCATTCAATTTACAAAGTTGCAGCTACATGCTCTCTTCACTCTGTGTCCCACACACAGTCAAATACACATTCACAAGTCACAAGTCTCTAGAAAGTCATTTGCCATGAAATTATTAACGTACAGCAGAAACACTTGGATTTTTTTTTACTTTATACGTGACCTATGCTTTAAACTCGCCTCTGCTCCCGTTGGCCTGGCCGCGCAGCAAAGCACAAAATAGCACTCAAGTGTTGTGTTTGTGAAATCACGAGCAAACACCTGTTCAGATCCATAAAACCAACTCCCTGTGAAAATCTTTCTGGTTTACCTTTGAACTGCATTAGTTCTTTACAGATTTTATGGCTAATCTATCTGGTTCTGTTTCCAATTTCTCACTCTCTGGGATTTTCTAACAAGACATGTACATATTTGTTATGTACTAATCCAACACAGATTTCGTGGCAAATGAACCTCCTCTCTGCTTACTTCCCAATCCCTCTCTCTGTTTTGGGGTCTTGTAGGATCTCACTGACTTATTATTGGATCAGTGTGTGTTTATGTGTGTGTCTGAGAGATTTATAACAAGGCTTGTACAATATTTTCCTCAGTAATAATCCACTAGACAGCATTATGGGTTATGGTGTGGAGGCCAGTATACCAAGCATCTCTTGTCACTGCGCTCGGGAGCTTTAATGCTATGCTTTGATTTTATTCGACAGCCATGCAGCAAAAAGTAGCCAAGGACACAAAGAACACAGCCAAAAGTAGCAGGGATCACATTAATGTGGAAAAATATAGCAAAGTATAACATATAAAATTGCCTAAAGTAGCAAGGGGAATACAGGGGGGAAAATGGCCCAATGAGGCAGAATGTTCATCCAGCCTGTGGTCTGGATGTCCTGCTGGTTCAACAGACATAGAAGCATTATGTTTTAAAAAGATGGCATGTGTTTTTCATAATATTAACCTATAAGAACTTAAATGTTGGCTTCCAAACACAAATATGGATTCAAACCTGATTTATTCTGAGCACAAAAGTTCACTTCACTCGACCTTTTGAAAAAGGACTTTGACAAAACAATCCCAATTTAAGGCCTACTTACTGTACAACTTACTGTACAAGCTTGTTTCAGAGTCAGAGAGTCTTCAGCCTCAGTTTAGTAGCTGTAATAATTTCATCCATAGCACTTTTAAGACTTCTTATCCATGTTGGCTTAAAGGTTCATACTTGACCTTTGAAACAGTAAATTGACAAGACAATTCCAACTCAACTTTCTCTTCCTAGCTTGATCCGAAGCCAGAAATGTTTTGTCAAACCTGACTAATATTGTTTTTCTGTCCATCTGGTCTCCAAGAATTTGCAGGCTGTAACTTAGTAAGCAAAGATTTGCCAAAAGACATCTATCTACACATAACGGATAAGACTAAATTGAATTTAGTCAAAAAGTGCAAGTATTTCAGATTTCTATATTACAAATAACCATCGTTTCAATGACATTTCAGTGACTATATTTCAATGTTTAGTACACTGAAATATAGTCATTTAAATACTGTTAAAACAAAGTCTAAATGTGTAAGCATATGTTTTGTAATGCAGCCGTGCAGTGACTCTTTTAACGGGTCACGTATTGCAGGGCACAAAGAGCTAGACTTCTTGCAAACTTGAGCCCCGAGACATGGCGCACATGATCAGCACTGTCAATGCAGTCAAGGCAAAGGTGGGTCTGTGGACCTCACAACAGAGAAAAAGGAGACTGATGCACGTTTCAAAGCTGAGAGGGTAGAGCAGACTGCAAGGAAAGCTCGTTCTGTTTATTTCTGGCTTTTTCCAGGTACAATGACTACTGATTTTAGATGGTGGAGGATGTTGTCAAATTCACCTCAAACCTGTTCCAACAGATACTGAAGCTTTCGGTGAAAATCTTACATGGAAATGCTTGAACTGCAAAGTGGCATGAAATGGCAAGTTATAGCAAGGTACATCAACTTTTGTAATTTGTTTGTAGGGGAAGACCTTCACTTCTCTCCTCCTGTGCGCTAAAGGTCAAACTCTACAGTGACTATATCTGTAAGATGGCATTTTCACAGATAAAAATGAAATCAAAGCATAGGACCTGCCTCTCTTGACTGACAGACACCTTGCTGGCTGTGTGAGACTTTGTGTCTGCAACGGTGGGTGGAACTACAGAGAGCTAACTGCAGTTACAGCTGTCACACTGAGATTTTACCATAGTTTGCTATAGCTGAAGAGAAATATTGTGCTGTACCTGTTTTTCCTACCTAATATTTAACTTAATATTTATTTCTTTATTTTTGTGTTGCGGAATAGGGATCACTCTGATGCTTGTCACTTCCGCTCATTGTTGGGGTAAGAAGTTCCATGACGTTGCATTGAAGGATAAAATATTTTTTTATTGTCAATGAATCCCATGAAAAGACCTAAATCAACAATGCCTCTGTCAATACTTTCTGATTTTCAAAGGGAATGAGTGTTTATAATAGTTTTTTTAGTTATTTTTTTTAATTTTTACTGTATTAGTAGCTTTTAACCCTCGCATGTTTTAAATTCTATCCTTGTTTTTGTGATAGCATTGTCACAAAATCTGTCTTAAAACAGATGGATAGATCTATGTGTCTCATTGGATAACTGACAAAGATTCAGTTTTCTTCTAAAGTATAAGTATATATAGGCTGTGGTTGAAGAAGTAAGGAAGATTCTTTCAGTTAGCCAGATGGGTGTTGCTGGTTGTTTGATCACAATTTGTACTTTGTTGCTGGAGCACCTAGTTGGTCCCCGGTCGCCATAGAAGGCTGACCGCTGCTCCAGCTCCCCTCGGAAGAAGGATGGCCGGATGGGTCAAAAGCAGAGGATAAATTGCAATGTGTATGTGTGTGTTTGAGCTGTTCTCTGCATATGTGTATCATGATGAATGACCAAACGGTCCAATTATTATATCTTTACAAATATATAGTTTAATGTTTAGAAAAGGCTAAAGAATATCCTAAAGCAGCTGGGCACTGTAAGTGTTTTTTGCTAGCATATATAACTAAAAAAAGAAGGAATAGTGCATTTGGACTATGAACTATTTTCTGCTGCAGATTTGGTGGTCTATTGAGTATTTATGACAGCAGGTAACAAAGTGATCCTATCTATCTATCTATCTATCTATCTATTCTGCAGGCCCCAGGTCACCCTCCTCCCCTCTCACCCTCAACCAACCCACTTCCCACGTGTCGGTGTGTTTCTAAAGATGTCGCTCCTTATTAAGTACGACTCCTTAGATCCTGCTCAGTGCTCTGTACAGATATTCCCAAGAGAAAGACATAGTAAAGAAGAAAGAATAACAAGGAGGAGTAGAAGGCAAGGAACAATGAAAGTACAAAAAGGGAGCTAAAGAAAACATGGAAAGAGAACCTAGCTGCTCTTTTTCCCAAAGTCAATCGTTTCTTCTATGGTGCCATTTCACGAGCATGTGTGCTTGTCCATGCTGGTGTTGTAGCTATTTCGTTGTGTCTCAGTGGGCCTTTTTAAAGTGATTCATGATTCAGGCTTTAGAAGCAATATTCACTGTACCCTCAGCTCTCCTCTGTTCTCTTCTTCTTCCCAATTCACTGCTGGCTTTGGATGAAAAGGCTCCCTCGCTCCCCATAATGCAAGGCTCATACCCAGCCAAACCTTATTTTTTAGGGTGATACAAATACTGTACATTTTTCCCCACAGTAAAACACGGAAATATATTAGCTTATTTGAAATTATCGATGGAGCCTCAAGTCTAGAGACAATATTCTTTTTTTTGATGACTTAGACCATACAAGAAGGAGAAATGAATAATAAAACCTGTCTGAAATACTTACTATTTATTAGCTCTGTGATATATAATCTCTTTGTTCCACTCCCTCAAAGGTAGGGTGCATTTTAGACTTTTATGCAAACCTTGTGTTAAATAATATACATTTGACAATCTGTATATAGTTCATTGTCTACATATGTGTCCACCTGCTTAACATGTTTTGTTTGAGAACTAATTTGACTGCATTGTAATGATTTTGGGTTGGGATGTCGGGATGTTCATGTGTGTTTCGTGTTTATGGTTTATGGTTCATGGCTTCGTGTTTATGGTTAGATGTCGTGTCCCTGGTCTGTTCCTCTGTGTGTCCAGTGTTTCCCTTCCTGGTGTGGTTCCCTCCTTATTTGGTTATGCTTCCTGTCTCGTTAGTCTCCCTCTGTGTGTTGCTTTCTTTCACCTGTTCCCTGTGTTCACCTGTGTCTGATCCCCTCGTTAGTGCCTTGTGTATTTAAGTGTGTTTTGTTCTCTGTGTCTTTGTGGCGTCATAGCCAATGTCAGCTTGGATGTTCGTGTGTCTGCCATGTGTTCAGTGTCGCAACGTGGTCTTCTTTGTCAGTTCTGAGTACGGCTTACTCTTTTGTAAGTTCACCTTTTGTTTTCAGTTAAAT
>JAVQJF010007792.1:0-23392 GCA_036023855.1 Gadopsis marmoratus
GTACCACAGCCTAGTTATTAGGCTAGACCCTACTAAGACCAAACTCTTCAGAATGTCGTAATCGGGCTGCAGTTTATTTGTCCTCTGCGCAGGACAGATCGATGGTGTCATTCAAACAACATCGCTGTTGAAATGTAGCCTGAGGTCAGATGTGTATCAACATGACCTTTAACCCTCTGGACAAACGAAATTCACCAAAATGTTGACTCTCCGTTGTGGCTCAGCTTTTGGGAAACGTGGGGCACGTTGCTACGGTCATAAAAGACTCGCGCAAGTGTAGACCCTAAAAAAAACAGCAGCACCAAATCACATAAAAAGGAAATTAAAATGTATTAAAATAGATTACAAAGCTATAATAATTCAAACAAAAATAAAAAACAAAAAATAAGAATGATTAGTTAAATAAAAACTAGAAAAAATAGGAGAAGCAAACAAACAGATAAAATCGCTAAGATGTATAAAATAAATAAATAATTTAATACAAATATTTCTATATTTTATATATACATATATGATGATATGAATAACAATGCAATTTTAAAGTACAAGATTTTACCACATAAATAGTTTAAAAAGTTATTATTGGTTGGTATGCTATTGGTAGTTTGACCCCGGTTGTTCTCCTGTACAGGCAGTGATCTGGTTGAAGCAGAGAAAACTGGCATTCAGATTGTGGAGTCTCCTTATGTGGTGTCCTTCAAAGATGTACCAAAGTACTTCAAGCCAGGCCTGCCCTTTGACTTTACAGTAAGCACCATCACGTGTTTGCGTTCTACTAAACCTGGATGTCTCCTTTGTGTCTCATGTGTCCTTCAGCCACTCAACCACTGTGAGTGAAAAACTGTAACTTTCTTTAAAATAAAATCACAGAGCGAAAACATTTTCTCCAAACTCTCCAGATTCAGGTGAGCCACCATGAGGGTCCCCCGCCCCGTAACGTCCCGGTCAAGTTGAACCTGCTGGATGCGCCCCTGGTCGTCTTCTCCGGCACCGCCAGAGTCACCATCAACATGCCCGGCGATCATCGCCCACAAACCATCACTGTTAGTATGACTACTCAGAGCTTCTACACACCTGCGGCAGTTAATTTTTTTATCATTTTATCTCAGCCAAAATGCTGAAGCTGACTCTTCTTCTAAAAATATTTAAAGCCTGCATCATTACACCAAATAAAAATATTCTAGCTGTGTTGTGCATCATTTTTTCAATATATCATAACAATGCTGAAACGATTAGTAGATATTTTAGTTGATCAACAGCCAGGAACAACTCCTCTCAATAATCGATTAAATGTTCAAGACGTTTTTCAAGCAAAATTTGCTGGTTCCAGCATCTGAAGATTGATGCAGTGGTGACTTTGCGATCGCTGTGGCTGTTGGACAACAGGACATCCACAGTATCTTTTGGAAAGACAAATCTGTATGGAGCCACTAAAGGGACATAAAAAAAAATAGGGAGCATGAAAAGAGTTGGTCTAGACTTGCTCTATATTAACATGTGCTATGAGATGAATAAAATTGAATTGAATTGAAAACAAATGATGCAAGTTCAGATAATTTCTCGTACGCACAAGAACACCATCCAGCTGTTGCGTAGAAAATGACTGTACAGGAGTTAGTTCGGCTATATTTCAACCTTGGAACTTGAACATTTACATTGGAATTTAAATGTGTGTGGTCTGTTTCAGCACAAGAGAATATAGCTGGAAATACTTTCTTGTATCAGCATTTTCTGAAACTTGTTTTTTTTTTTTTTGCAAAAGCAAAATAGTTTCTCGTGCACTATACAATATTCCGTAAAACTGCCTCAAACCTTCATTTGTTTTTTGTTTTGTCTGTTTCCCAGGCTGAGACAACACAGGCTGACCTGAGACCAGATCAGCAGGCCAAACACCAGGTCACTGTTCAGCCGTTCGTCACCTTTAACCAGAACCAGCGGAACTACATGTACATCTCCACAGGGACCAACTCGGTGTCTGTAGGAGACAGACTGTCCCTGAAGCTGAGCTTCTCTACTGCAGACCAGACACACAAAGAGTTAATTCAACACATCACCTACCTGGTGAGACAAGAACATTTCCAGTACACTTGGAAAACAGAAAGTAGAAATCAAAAGAAAAACAGACATTGATCATGACTTTCTCCCAAAAACTCTCACAGGTGCTGAATAAAGGCAAAATCATTGTTGCTGAGCGCGTGGATGTGACCGGTCAGCTGGTCACCAGCGTCGATCTGATGGTCACCCCGCAGATGATGCCGTCGTTCCGCTTTGTGGCATTCTACACTATTCCCTGGGTGGGGCTTGAGGAGGTGGTGCCGGACTCCATCTGGGTGGATGTTGCAGATTCCTGTGTTGGAGGGGTAGGTGATTCAATTCAGTTTTATTTATATAGTGAGGCCGTGTCATTGACGCAGAGTATGTGCCGCCCGGATGGAGGCCTCTGGGACTACAAACCCGTACAACAAGGGGAAAGAACTACAAAACCCACGTGCAGCTGGGCAGTCAGGAGAACAGGTGCTACCCAGCTGGACTGAGTTACCTGATTGCCAGGTGAGACATAAAAGCAAGTAGAGCACCAAGAGGAGGAAGAGGGGCGACTGTTGGAGACAGTCAGCCAGCGCAGAGGGAGAACGACTGGAAAAAGAGACAACTGGGAAAGGCGAACTGTTGATGTTGTTTGTTTATTTTTGCTAATTTGGTCTTTCTGTACAGAGACCCAACAACTCCCACCATGAGCAGCACTAGGAGACATTGGCAAGGAAAACCCCCCCCTTTAACATGCAGAACCAGAACCAGGCTCTGGGTGGCTGGTCATCTGCCTCAACCGGTTGAGAGAGAGAGGGGGAGCAGGAGGAAAGAGAACACAGCACAGTACAGTTCCACATACAGATGTGAAGCAATGGTAGTTATAATGGTACTGATGTTAACATTAATACAAATAATAGTGGCAATACAATAATAGTAGTACTTATAACAAGAACATTAACGGTAATCGCACTAGCGACTGTTGAGCAAGAGCACGGGGCAGCAGGTGGTCCGCATCCACACATCCAGACTCTACAAATCCAGACTCTACAAATCCAGACTCTACAGCTCCGGAGGCAGAAACACTCACAGACAGCAGCAGAAGGAGAGAGAAGATATATATCAGGCTTTGTCATCCAAAGCCTGATATATGTCTTCTTCGCCTGTGCCACAGAGCTCCATTGTTAATCAGTGAGCCACATTGTAGTTTATTTGGACTCAATACCACACACACCTTCCTGTTGTCCCAAATACTCACCACAGCACCAAATGTACCCACCCAACCGGTCGAGGCAGATGACCGCCCACCCAGAGTCTGGTTCTGGGCCTGTTAAAAGGCAGTGTTTCCTTGCCGCTGACACCTGGCGCTTCCTCGAGGTGGGAATTGTTGGGTCTATATATAGAGTTGGTCTAGACCTGCTCTATGTTAACAAGTGCTATGAGATAACTTTATCATTCAGCGCTATAGAAATAAAATTGAATTGAAATGTGCATTAATCTGCAACTGAAATAGTCCCCAACAAATATTCTAATCCTTACTGTTTGATTAATGTTTGGTCTGCTCTGAAACCAGACACCCTCACAAACCAACCAGTAATTCACTATTTGTTCTGTTCTTCAGTCTTTGGTTCATCGTTGTGTCGGTGCGTTTTCATTCATCCTCTCTCACAGCTGACTGTCGGGCCGGTGGACGGCGTACGTCGAGACTACGAGCCTGGGAAGGGTTTTAGCTTTCAGGTCAGAGGTGATCCGGGGTCAAAGGTCAGCCTGGTGGCTGTGGACAATGCCGTGTATCTGCTGAACAAGGACAGACTTACACAGAGGAAGGTGTGTGTGTTACAGGTCAAAACTGCAAGCAAGATAAAAATGAATGATGGATAAATACAAATAAAAAGAATTAAAAACAGTAAAATGATGAAAAGGCGACATCACATGGAAGCCCGTCTATAAAAATGGGTGTTAAGAAGAAGCTACTGATTATCATCCATGATTCACACAATGAAATATTGCAGCAGCAACATATAGTCAAAGATTTGATTTGTTTAACACCTCGTGACACATTTTGTAGACTTATAGCAGATGACAATATGTAAATAATAATAATAAAGAAGGCGATAATGCCTTCTTTTCAAATATGTATAATAGTTTTTGGGTGACATAATGGACGTCAACTTTGTACCAAGAAGCATCATTAGTGGTTTTGTTCTGCACTGAAACTCAAATACGGAACCGCTTGAACCTCATCCTCTCCCTCAGATTTGGGACGTGGTGGAGCACGGAGACATCGGCTGCACCCGAGGGGGGGGCCGAGATGCCAGGATGGTGTTCTCAGATGCAGGACTGCTCTACGACTCCAACACCGGGTTCAGAACCCAAGCCAGACAAGGTACCTTCGAGCACGACTTCAAGCACAAGCCTTGTTTTAATTGAGTAATTTATTAGATGATTAGTTGAACGGATGAGGAAAAGTAGGACGGGTGCAAAGTCTGTCTTAAAAATATAGGCTGGTGATGAGCTGTCGTAGCTGAAGGCCGTGTTTGCACTGTGTGTTTGCTGAAAGTGAAGCAATACGGGAATTTCTCGCATAATCTCTAAATACGCCGGCCTGAATCTGATACTGACACGGACGCTGAGCTGTCACATACGATCCAAAGTGAGGAGAAAGGGTGGACACTCTGAAACATCGGACAATAAAACTTTCCACTAAAACCCCAAATACTAACTGCCATTAGTACGACTTCTTCTACTGCAAATGAAAATAATCACAATTGGCCATTACAGCTTTTGAGTGACAGTCAGTCTCATAGATACGAAGTGTATCATGGGTCAATCTTTTAAGAAATCTTATTAAAACGATGATTGTCCAAAATCATTTTTTAATAATTGGTCCCGTTGGTCAGATATTATAGAAAGGCATTACTGGTGCAATGTTAACTTTGTAGAAAGACTGTACGTGATGGAGACACGCAGATAAACATGAATACAGATGTGTTTATCCTCTCCTCTCCTCAGCCCTGACGTGTCGAGGCAGTGCCAGAAGGAGGCGCTCTGCTGAACTGCTGCAGCGTAAAGCCCAGCTGGGTGAGTGTCCTCTCATCACTGAGGGTTTGTTCAGCTGGGAGCAGGCGGGAGGGAGCACTTCTTACATCCGACTGATGGTTTGAACTGAGATTGGCTAGAATAAAACGTACGTCCATCGTCTGCTCTGCTCTCCACGCTACGTCCTCCCATGTAGCTTTAGTTTAACTTGATGTGTTTTGCCAAAAAGCCGAATCCACTGCATTAATAGGGCCAGTTAGGAAAAGAAGAACACACACTGAAGCTGACATTTTTAAGTAATGAAGTTGTTATCGCTAATGTGTTAGCAAACACATCCAGCAGACATAGAGCAACATTATCAGCAGAGTTTCCATCTACCTGATGAATTAAAGTTCAATATTCACTCTCTTTTACGCTCTGGTCAGGTCTCCACTAACACCTGAGGAACAACCCGACTCTTTAGCTGCTAAATATTCCACCTTCTTCGCCAGCTTTGTCTGGAGTTTGGCAGGTAGTGTAGCAGACAGGCACAACAAACAGCTTGTTTTACTGAAAACAGCTGCTTGAAATGAGAGTGCCGAGAGTGAATCATACAATAAATTAAAACAACTACCCACAAGAGGCCAAAAAGCTGCATAAAACGGGTCAGTTTGCAGATAATTCTGTGTGTTTTACATGACCAGCAACCCGTTTCACATTACATCACATCATTTCAGTAATTGTTGAACTACAAAACACTGATGGCTCTCTTCTGGTTCCTCATCTTTCTTCCAGAGAGTCATTACAAGGAGGTGCTGCAGCGTCGCTGCTGTAAGGACGGCCTCAGGGAGATCCCCATGCCGTACACCTGCACACGGCGCTCCCTCTACATCACAGAGGGCTGGGAGTGCATGCGGGCCTTCCGCTACTGCTGCGCCACTTACAGGAACCAAGTGTTTGACACCACGATTCCCACCACCCCACCACCCATGACCACAGCTCCCCCTACCACCCCCCCTCCACCCACACCCACACCCACACCCACTCCCACTGAAAGATTCTATTATGATCTAGTCCTAGAATCGAGTTGGATCGAAGCAGACGTCGGTAATTAGTTTCTCAACCTTATCTTTTTTTTTTTTTTTTTTAGTAAGCAGGACATCTTGAGACTTTTTAACACCTTGCTTTGATATGTAGTGTAATGTTTACCCTGTTCATAAATTACATAAATAATCAATTCATCCTGTGTGGAACATGAATGTCTGCACCACATTTCATGGCAATCCATCCACCGGGACATTTCACAACCACAAATGTCAACTGGCTGGTGGTGCTAGAGGAAAAAGTGGTGCACAGTACAACCAATATTTCCAGTGATATTCCCCGTGCACATGTTTGTAAATGCTGGTGGCACACTTGTCATTCCTACCAATGGTTTCAAATTTTTCCACCCATCTACAGATGGTGGTAATGCGCCATCCGTAGATCGCCATCTGCCATCTTTTTTATGAGGAAGGAAATGCGTTCAACACATTTGTTAGACTTTAAGGATACACACATATTTGGTGAGAAACACTGAATGAAAACATAACTTTTGTTTGTTTGCAAAAGAATTGTGCGTGAATTTGTCTGTGACGCTGCGGACATATTAACAGCTTCTAGATATATATGTTAGCGATAAGAGGTCAAAATGTGCTAATTATATATAAATGTGTTCACATAGGTTTGGCATATGATTCACCTAGAATGTTTTCACCTCCTGCACGGGTTGGACTGGATGCACCGCCTATACGGCCAATGGAGCGACCGATGTTGACAGCATTGGCGGGGGTGGCAGCAACGGAAGACGAGGAGGAAGAGGAAGAGTGGGAGTACCAGGATGAGACTACAGTATATCTGCGATCCAAGTTCTACGAGTCCTGGCTGTGGATGGATGTTAACCTACCCAGCCAGGCAGACCGTGATGGGTGAGTAAAGGATTAGAGCAGAGGTTAGAATACTTAAACACCATCTGGTGGAACAGCGACACTCTTTCAGTTTGAATTATATTAGTACATTTTGTTAATCGCTGTAATGCAGTAACGTTGTTGCAGGAGCAGGACTGATGGGAATTGGCATCAAGATTAGGCCACATAGACTGCAAGTGAACCCCTATACCTTCATGACATGGGGTCATGAACTCAGCAATGGGTCGAGGGTGAGGAGATAAAGTACACAGGGTTTGAACTTCCCTCTCGAGCTCACATTCCTTCATTTTTCACACAATCACCTCTGTCACTTCTGTGTACACACTTGCGCAGGTGGTGCAATAAACAGTCCAGCCAATGGTTTCTCACTATTCTACTGATTGACAGGTGACGCTAACAAGTGGCAAGCTGTAACATACAACACATGGGAACAGCGTTGGCCTAAATGTGTAGGTCATAGAGCCACAGAGTTGTGCCTGTTAATATGGACCAGCAACTGGGTCCCCAAAAGTCTTTCCCAAATCCAGCCAGTGATATTTGACGTTCCATGCCTGTCGGATGCAAAGATGGATCAGCGACGATCCAAAAGGCTCTCATTCGGTTTCATCATGCGAGACAAAACTCACGGCACCGTGACTTCTCTGAGTTGCATCATGTTTGGTTTGGTCAGAGATTAACAGCTGAATAAACAGCTCAGAATCAACAATGCTGACTCAGTTTCACCGGGTTTAACAAACATGCACTGATCTTTGTTACTCTGACTTGTACATAAGTGTGTGGGTTCTGTATTAATGAAGATTCCTGTGTGTTTGCCCTGTTCTTGTTTGCATTGTGAAATGCATCTGTCAAACCAAACTGCAAAGCAGCACCTGCTGAAACTGTAGTATAATGCAAGAAGAAAATTTAGAGTTAGGATTTTAAATCATAGGTCTTAATCCTTTCTCTGCTTTCATACAGCAAATTTTGAAAAAGCTGTGGTTTTGACCTTTGACCTTCTTCCCTGGTGATAAAACAGACATGAATCTGATCAACAGGTTTGCATCTAAGACGGTCAACAATCCCTTACCTGACAGCATCACCGAGTGGGGAGTTCTGGCCATCAGTGCATCACCTCATACAGGTAGGAGGAGGGTGAGGTGATAGTCAAGGTGCCTAATCACATTGTGGCTCTTTAGTTTATGCAACATTTTACGCCACAGTTCATCTTGTGATGACAACTGTGGCTTTTGAGCTATCAGACAAACAGGCAAACTTGTTTTCAGAACATGCCTCATCATCATCCTCAATTTTATGAAAACTGGAATATCAATATACAAATACTTGTCTTTGAGGTATCTACTTTTTGTTCTCCTTAAACCAACTTAGCTGAAATGTCACAATGCACACATGTATATAATTTCTTCACAGTAACCATCACCAACATATGTTAAATATTACTACCCACTGTGACTGTGTTCTCAGCGAATCTCAACAATGTCAGAGGCTCAAGCTTACAGTTAAATTGTAATACTGTCATCCTGTCAGCAAAAACTGTTGATTCAAACCACAAATTATTGCTCTAAATGGATCAAACTATTGTCCAATAATTGATATTGATATTGTCCAATAATTGATATACAATATTGATATATAAGAGTTAAATCTGTCCAACAAGCTTTTTGACTTTCTATTTCTCAGTCGCACAACACTATGGGAAATTAACAAACTTGGTGTAAAAACGCAGCACTCCTCATCAGACTCGTACCTCGGACCCATCACCAATGTGCCTCTGAATGTCTGTAGGTTTCTGTGTTGCCGAGCCGTACAACGTCAGAGCATGGAAGCGTTTCTTCGTGGACCTGAAGCTGCCGTATTCAGTGGCGAGGAACGAACAGGTCCAGATTAAAGCCGTGGTCCATAACTACGGCTACGACGACATGCATGTAAGAAAATCAGCTCAAACTACACAGCACAGCCACTTCCTTCTTATTCAGCTGGGTAATTTAGTAAATATATAATGCATTTTCTACAATGGGAGTAGCCTGATAGATCAAAATAAATATCTTCCTATAGAGGTTATAACTGGACTTAGAGTCTGCAGCCATGCTTGTAGCTCTGTGAGGCTGTTCTTAGGCACAGTAGTGCTGTCAATTCACCCTGAGGGGAACATGAATATGTTTACCAAATTTTATGGCAGTCCATCCCATAGTTGTAGACATTTCGCTTACTGTAGAACCACAAATATAAACCTCATGGTGGCGCCAGAGGAGTCAGGGGATCACTAAAGTCTGTAGGATTTATCTTCTTGGCACCCTGAATTTCTGTTGGAGTTATTTTAGTGTTGGCCAAAATGATGGACCGACAGGCCGACCAAGGATGGCATCGTCATAGAGACACGCTGCGAGCTGCAGGGTCTACTCTGTTTCCACTCAGTCAGCTGAATAAAATAAGATGAATGAAATAAATTGTCCTGTTCAGGTGAGGGTGGTGCTGATGAAGACAAACGACATGTGCAGCGTCGCTTTCAAGGACAGGCACACGCAGGAAGTGACGGTGCCGGCCGGCTCCTCTGTTGCTGTGCCGTACACTATCGTACCGCTGGTGGTGGGGAAACTTCCTCTGGAGGTGATGGTGGTTGGCAGAGACATGACGGGTGGAGACCGCATCCAGAAAAATCTACGGGTGGTGGTGAGTCATTCATGGTGGTGAGGATCTTATGGCAGTACAATGTGGAAACTTTGGTGTTCTGGATTCTAAAATGAAGTCCTCGAATGTCACAATAATTGTATTTCTATGGAACATGGAAATGAACTAAAGTCAAATTAAAGGCACAAAACTTAAAGATCTGCTTTTATAAGAACTCCATTGTTCACTCAAACAGCTGGATGGAGTTCAGAAGACTGAAGTTTGGAGTGTTGTGTTGAACCCGTCTGCTGAGGGAGGTGAGAACGTAACAGGGATGCATGATGTCCTATTATCTCCTGCCAGACGCATGTTAATATGTCACATGTATTTATTTCAATCATGTTTACGTCCTGTCCTCAGCCTTAAGCCTCTAATGGTGTTCTGTTGTGGACACAAATCCAAACTTATTTCTCTTTTTTCTTTATATTTATTGCCTTTTTAACCAGCAGGGTGCGTAGTTTAATATCTTTTTCTTTATGTGATCACATTTTTATGAGTTCCAAACAAGTATTCAACCAGTTGAAGTGGACGTCTTCCCACAGTCCTGAAGCTCCAAAGACTCAAAGACTCAAAGACGCAAATCTGACCTGAAGTAGAAATTTCAAGTTTACTTTAATTTGGTGTCTGACTTGCTACAAGCTTTGGGTTTGTGCAAAGTGTTGATTGGCCCATAAGGATCCTACAGTCTGGTAACACAAAAAATTCAAATGGATCCTCTGATGTTTAACTTTATGGCTGTTTCTGTCCACTACAGGAACGCAGATGGTTCGTGTGGGGAAGGTCGAACTGGAGTCAGTTGTGCCAAACTCTGTGCCGGAGACATTCATCAATGTCAGAGGTCAGTCACTGACAGAGCAGCGAAAAGGGTTCAAATGAACTTAGGAGAATGGACTGATTAGTGATTCCTCCTCTCCCCTCCAGGCAATGTGATGGCAGACAGCATTGATAACTCCATCAGTGAGGACTCTTTGGCCTCTCTGATCCGGATGCCCGGCGGCTGTGTGGAGCAGAACCTGGCCACCATCACCCTGCCGCTCATTGCCACCCTTTACCTGGATCGAGCCAACAACTGGGAGAGTGTAGGGGTGGAGCGCAAGGCTGAGGCTCTCCGATACATTAGGAGAGGTGAGCGAGAAGGAAATAAACACATGGATGGATGAAGGATATCCAAATAAGTAAAATGGATGATGGATGTCCATTTAAATGATGGTTGGATGGATGGATACATTCATGGTTGGATGGATGCACAGATGGCTATTTTGGATACATTTTAATGGATGGATGGGTGGATGAATGAATACTCGGATAGATGGATGGATTGACAATGGTTGGATGGATGTTTGGATACAGTAATGGCTATTTGGATGCATGAATCGATGGATGGATGAATGGATATCCAAAAAAGTAAAGAAATGCTGTAAAATGGATGATGGATGGCCATTTAAATGATGGGTGGATGATTGGATACGCAGATGGTTTGATGGAAGCGCAGATGGCTAAATGGCTATTTGCATACATGGACCCATGGATGGGAGGATGGTAGATACAGCATGGATACATGGTTGTATGGGTGAATGGATGATGATCAGGATGGTTGATGGATGCACTGCAGCCTTGGTGGACAGGTAGATGGATGAAGGATGGGTGGAACAAGCTTTGTTTTCATTATGCGTAAGTTAAGATGTTGTTTTGTGGCTTCAGGCTATGAGAACCAGCTGGCATACAGAAAGAGTGATGGCTCTTACCCCCCCTACTCGAAGGAAGGCGCAAGTACATGGTACTGTCGAAACTTTACACTTTACATATTAAATTAAATCTCTAAAAGCCCATGAGCTGATATCAAAGATAATCTGGGAGACTATGGGAGATTATTCCAATTTCAGTGGTAATGTGGGTTTTTCTTTTTTTTTTTTAAATCAATTTGAGATTTGGGAATTTCAAATAATGTGGGTTTTTGCTCGCCCTCTCTACAAAATTCAACATGCATGATGTTGAGATATCTGAAGAGCAAAAAAAAAGGAGCCAATGTAAGATTTTGGAGGTTTGTATGCATTCATTAAAACACATTTTACCAGGCCACATTCTAGAATGAAAGTGTAGGAAAGCAATGAAAGAGTCAGCATGTATTGATATCAGCATTCAGATCCTCGTTACATAACCTTCTAGATAAGTGGTGTGATTTGTATAATGTGTGTTGAAAGTGACCAAATGTAAGCTAATCGCCTGAATCCTGCTGGATGTCAGGGTCACGGCGTACGTGGTGAAGGTTTTCTCCATGGCTTACTCCATCGTTGGCATCAACGAGCAGCAGGTGTGTGACCCTCTGCTCTACCTGGTGAAGAACAAACACCGGGTTGAAGGGAACTTCGTAGAGGACAACCCGGTTTATAGCACTACCATGACTGTGAGACACGCACACACGCACACTAACCTTGTCACCCTGCTGATAAGAAATGTTTTACACACATTTTCTTTCCTCAACTTACCAGGTCCCATTGTTGCTTGGTGACTGTTTTGAGTTAATTGCTGAAAGGCATTTTGGGAAACTTGGAAAATAAAAAGATTGATCAACTGATGCACAGAAATTGGAATGAGCTGGGGCTGTGTATTCAAAAGTGTTCAAGATTTTAATAAAAACCTCTGTCCTTGCGCGTGTCTGTCTCCAGGGCGGTCTCCGTGGCGACGACCCCAGGACAACCCTCACGGCATTTGTCCTCATCGCACTCGCTGAGGCCAAGCAGGCAGGGATCCGCTGCAATGATCCAAGCGTGAACGTGGAGGTAATTCATGCAACAGTTGATTGGATGGAGCAGTTAGTTTGCATCTTTAGTTAAATGTTGTCTGTTGCCTGTGAAGCACTTTGTTTTACCTCATTGTTAATATGATCGGTGGTATTATCAGTAGTTGTACCTAGAACTATTGTCTACCAAATCTGTCTGCGGTAGTCGGCTATCCAGAAGACAGCTATATACCTGGAGAGAGCGCTGCAGAAGACGGGAAGGAGACCGTACACTGTGGCCATCGCCTCCTACGCGCTGGCTCTGCTGGGGAAGACCGAGCCCTTCAACCCGACCCAAACTTTACTTGCCGCAGCTCGAGGTATCCTGTGTACTCTGCCTCTGTTTCAATTGTACACCACAGAGAATCTTACCTGCGATGGCATCAAGTTAGTCGTTGTCCCTTTTTTAAAAACGCTCAAGTCAATTAATTCTATTTATTTTTTGTTAAATGTCAGACCTCTTGTTATTAACAACAACTGAATCTGTCTATTTTCCATTCTTGCTTTACTGTAATCCCACGTTTCTCTCTAGACTTCACCTCCTGCAGTTAGTGTGCAGCTCACCAAGTAGATGCCCTCATTCAGAGTCAGCAGAGGAAATGTAGCGGTTAAGCAAACATACAGCATGTAGTCGATTTGTGCGAGCTTAAAGTTGAAAGAATGATAGTATGTTGCTCTTGTCATTCACTTACACAGGAGCTCCCCCTTCCTCCCTCTCTCCCTCCTCCAGGTGGCAGCCACTGGCCCGACAGTCAGAACACCTTGTTCACCTTGGAGGCGACCGGCTACGCCCTGCTGGCTCTAATCAAGCTGGGACACATAGAGGAAGCTGCTGCACCGTTTAAATGGCTGAACAGCCAGCGGAGGGTCGGAGGAGGCTTCGGCTCCACTCAGGTAACGGCAGGGCGGGCCCAGTAGCTGAGCTGGAATCTGCCAATCCAACATTTTCTTATTGTCTTTTTCAAGATCATCCACCTGCTCCAGGCTCTGATTAGTGGGTACTGCCTCGTGTTGCCTACACTGTTCTGTTACCAGGGCCGTTTCTTGCTATATGCAAACTATGTGGTTGTATAGGTGCCACCAAGCTGCCATTTTAGCCTTTTTTTTTCTTTTTCTTTTTAAATTATTCTGACCAGTCTTTCTTGATAGCCAAAAAAGCTAGAAATGACCCGGTCTGTTACATCATGGTGAGTCATTGTTAAAATCAGGGATAAGAAGGGAGTGTCCAGATTCACAGTGTAATACACCGTTATTCCCGGTGAAGAAGGCACCTCCTTCTACAGGATGGAGAATGGGGCAGGATCTGCAGGCTGTAAATAAAGCTATAGTGGCCAGAGCACCAGTTGTGCCAGATCCACATACTCCTTTGAATGAAATGGACCCTGAATGTAAATTATTTTCAGTAATTGATCTAGCAAATGCTTTCTTCTCAATACCAGTGCACCCAGATAGCCAAGTTTATTGCAGTCCATTCAGGAACCAGGGCAAGATGTTGAGAAATGGGCTGCTGGAACAAGAGCGAGACATTCATGGACACGAGTAGAGAATAAGGAATTGTTGGAATGCTATCCCCACTGCGGCCATCACTGAAACCAGGAAGGGCAGGTTGATGGTCACTTCATGCTTCCAGCCTTCTTACACGCTGTAACAGTCCAACCTTCATTCTGTCTCTTCAGCTGGTGTCTGTACTGACAACAATATGTCTGATCACAGTGTTGCTCGTCAACACTCAGAAAAACGTCTGCACATTAACTGTAACTCTTTTACTCACACCAGGAATATAAAAAAAAATTACAAGGTACTGCAAATGTTAAGCTAATTAAGAGCCATCAATTAAATGAAGACTAATAGCAGTGCTGAAATGACACAGACATTACCCAAATGTGATGACGTCTTATTATTACTCTGTTTTCCTCCCATCCCAGTCCACCATGGTGGTGCTCCAGGCGCTGTCAGAGTACCTGGTTAAAAAGCCTCCTCCTGATGACCTCAGTCTGGATGTGGACGTCAGGATAAGAGGACGCAGGGAAATCCGTTACAATTTCAACCCCAAAACCGCCTATGCTGCTCGCTCGTCCAGGGTGAGAGACATGAAACTGAATGCAACAGCCATTCAGGAGTTCATCAGTAGCAGATTCTGGGATTATATATATATTGTGTCTCTGGTGCATCTGTTCCGTAGTTGCCTGATAATCTGGATTTGGAAGTGGAGGCTCGAGGGAATGGACAGGGAATACTGGAGGTATGATCATATTTAATTATTTAATTTAGCAACATTTTTCTTTTCCATAATTTTTTTTTAAGACATATATATGAAATCAATGGTAGGATCACATCTGTAAACAAAGATTGGTTTCATAGCATGGTGAAACATAAGGATTCAAAACATAGTACAAATATACAGCAGGATTTTCTTTTTTCTCCGTTTCTTTCATGGTATTTAGTACAAGGCTTTTATTTGACCATAATGTTGTTTTTCTTGTGTTTCCCCCTTCCTGTTACTTGGAACTCTGACTCAAGGTTGTGACCCATTACAACCAGCTGCATGAGGTGGATGAGAAAATGCCCTGCAAGCACTTTGAGCTCAACGTCACTATCGAAGAATCCAGCGGTAACTCAAGTTCTCCCACCGTCTCCACAAGATGTCTCGCTTTTTAGTGATCTCACTTTTAGTCCCACTAAGGAATTAAGTAAACTCTTTTTTTTTTTATAGCAAAGATGAAAATCTCCTGTATTGTTCCATTTCCTAGATTTATTTAAGTTAAAACTGGTAACATTTCCTTTTGTAATTTTAAACATAACACCTGCCATGACATAAACACAACACAACAGATGTCAAAGATGAACAGTTTAGTAATGTTTATAATGTAAGTCGCCATCATATACTGGATCATAAAGCATGGCATTTAAAATAGACACAAGTAAACTTAGTAAACTAGATTTATAATTACGTTTTTACAACGATTGTGAAAATTAGTTTTAAAGAGACAGAAGAGGAAAGAAAAAGACAAAACTTGTAAAACAAATTTAGAGAAAATTAGATGTAACATCACAGCACGCACCTAACATCTTCAATGAATTTCTATAAGTTATCATTAATAAAATAACATACTGTAGCACAAGTAAATAAAATACAGTAGATAAACACCTTTGTTTCTGTGTCGTAACAGAGACGCCTCCACCTGATGTAGAACAATCCTACCAGATCACCATCAAAGTCAGGTGAGTTACTGTTATAGTCTTAAATGTTTGTTCAACCATATTAATATTTAAATAGAAATTGAAGAAGGGGAATAAAAGACAAAATGTTCCGAGGCACAAGATTGTATTTTTATTTTCGTGTCCAATTATGATGGTAACTGAATGATGATGTATCTCATCAGCGATTGGCCTAACTGGTGCTGCCATCGTATCGTTCTGTTTCGTTTATTTCAACAGGTACAGTAAGAATTTGCAAGGAGAATTGCCTAAAAACCCTCCAGGGGTTTGATAAGTGGCATTCTCCAGGCAGCCTATTGCAGGAAATAATGACAGCAATGAAGTTTTCACTCTTTATATCCATCACTCAGTAAGGTTAGACAGTAAAAAGCATCTTGGTCTCTTGTTGGAAAACACATTTGATAGACTTTTCTGTGCGCTCACGTGCATGAAGAGATTTATGAGTTTTCTCCTCCCACTCGGATCTGCTGATGATGATCCGTAGACTTTCTTTCTGTTAAGCATCCTCTGTCAGTGCTGGTCTCCTTTCTATCCCACAGGGCTTTAGGACCCAGAGATGTCAGGATGGTGGTTCTGGATATAAGTCTGCCCACTGGCTTCACCCCAGAAAACTCAGACCTGGAGATGGTAATCCGCTTCTGCTACTAGTTTACAGAGAGAATGATTATCCAGTTTAAAGATTAGCTCTCTCATGCAGAGTGCATCTCTCCACTTATTTCACGTTAATAGAGAATGAGTTAACGCCAGAGGAGAATAGGCTCGTTCCAGATGAACTGCGCCTCGCCTGGAAAGTGGATGAAATCAGGCGTTGGCAGCAGGGGGCGCTGGTAAACTGCAGCAGTCTAGCCAGACAGTTTCCAGCAGCCTTCAAAGACTATACAGGACCCCTCTGATAGAAGTTTATAAAAAAACAAATTGTGATAATGACATGCGGTTGATAAGATGAGACTGCTCACTGATTCTGTACGTGTGTGTCTTTGTCTAGCTGTCAAACTCCGTGGACCATTACATCAATAACTTCCAGATTGTTGATAACCTGAGTGACAGAGGCTCTCTGATCATCCACCTGTTCAAGGTAAAACACCGTCGGGTTTACTCGTTGGCAACCTCGAGGGAGTTTGCTGCTCCATGCCATTGATTTGCACAAATTCAAAGTTAGCCTTCCGTGAAAAAACAGTGTTTGCTGTCTATATACTACAGTATATGTCTCTGCTTCTGTGCCTTTTACACAAAGCAGGACCGGGACCTTTCCACAGACCATCCCTCTGATGAACAGTTACATCACCCACAAATTATAATTTATATCTGACTTACTAAATAAATATTCTCACTGGCACACATTCTCACAATGTTTCAGTTTCTCTTCTCTGTTGCACTAAATGTCCTCCCCCCCGTCCTCCTCTCAGGTGTCTCACAAAGAGCCAGAGATCCTGATCTTCAGGCTTCAGCAGACCTTCAAAGTCGGCCTCCTCCAGCCATCCTCAGTTACCGTCTATGAGTATTACAACCCAGGTACGAGAACGCATCATGACCGTCGCAGCTCACGGCACATTACGTTGACAAAGCCATGATGAATTGGAATGACAGAATGAAGTACCTGTGAGATATGACTAAACGTCTGCGGGTACCCAGTCAGTGGGATCAACCTAATCTGAGACCAGACAAATGGGCAGATTTGGTCCTTAACACACACACAGATAAAGTAGAATGTCTTCTTTATTTCTTGATGTTGAAATATTGAACAATAATATTGCCGCTCATACGAATACGATGGTGACAGGCGATATATCCCTTTATCTCTCTCTTTGCCGCAGATCACCGCTGCAGTCGTACCTACTCTCCCAGAGAGGACAAAGAGGAGCTCACGCAGATCTGCAGCGACAACGTCTGCCGCTGCACGCAGGGTAACGTGTGCACTGATGGAACACGTTTGCGTTCATGGTGTCTGTCATATTCAAATCCTTGTTGCCGTCTGTGTGCTCACAATCTCCAGGCGACTGCTGCGTCTCCAAAACGGACGCCGAGAACTTCCCCAACAAAGAGAGAGAGGAGTTTGCCTGCAAGGCGTTGCACCACGGTACGACTGTTTTTGACTTGAAAGTTGGTCAGAGGACGTCTCGAGTGTTCATTGGTTAATTGCCAGTCAAATGGTTTTACAATATTCCAGTATGAGTGGCCAAAAAACGCAATGGAATATTGTCAATGGAAAAACCGGTGCATTAAACATCTTGTTGCAAGCAGCAGTGGAACTTCTGGTAGTGGTTCCGGTGCATCACTGCGTGGGATGTACAAAAAAAATGCAATAAGGGGCCACATCATTAATATGTTGTATAAATGAGGGCACAACATGAGATACATGATCTGCATTTCTTGGTACAATATACAGAGAAAAAGATCAAAAGTAATTTACAGTGTTTTATAAAAAATGACAGAGCTCTTGAGTAATGAAAGGCACATGAATCAGGAATCTGTACAGGGTGGGAAACTGTCAAGCTACCCACTTTGTTTCAAATAACTTTATTTGCTAGTAGTCGAATGGAACCAGTGACATGCCCATTCACTATGCATTGTATCTTGTGTGCATTTTTGACCCCTCTGTGATGGTTTGGACATTTGGATTCACCCTCTCTGGACCATGATCACCACCACAGGCCTAATTACAAGCAGCGCTAAAGTTACACCTTTGTCTTTTCTCTTTGTGCTTCAGTCTTCCAGGTGAAGGTGCTGAGCGTCAGCCAGAGTTATTACGACAAATACGAGATGGAGATCACTCAAGTGATCAAGCTGGGTGCGTGTCTGTCTTATGGTTATCAGCTCTTATATCTTTGTTTTTAAATTAACGACTGTCCGCTAATGAGCGCCCAAGTTGTAGCATGTCACTAAGTAAGATGCTTAAGGCCTCTCAATGAAGGATTTCCAAACAAGCAGCATTTTAACTTCCCAGTATGTTATCAGAATTACTCATCAGATGGACCCATATTCACGCGTGATGGATTTCAGGCTCTGTTTTCTAGTTATGCAATCTAACACAGCTCTTCTTCCTACCATCCAGGTGTGGAGGATGGAGTCGAAGTGGGCCAGAAGAGGTTTTTCATGTCTCACGGAAGCTGCAGAGATGAACTCAAGCTGAAGCAGGGCTCCCAGTACCTCATCATCGGCCCCAAGGAGGACCAGTGGAACACTGACAGCGACACCAACAGGTGAGACATATACATACATTAAAGAAAATGTGCTTAGGTAGTCAAAATTATGGAAATGTATCTTTTCCATAGACAAAGTGGGATGCTTGCAGAAAAGTGTTAACTTTTCACAAGAACTAAAAAGTCATGTTTCCTGCAGCCTTTTGCTTCATGAAGCTGTGGCCAACGACTAAAAGCCAGTCCCGAGATTTACGCTTGTCTGGCCTCTTGCTCCTCCGCTCTTTTTCTCTTCTTAGCTGCCTCCGTCAACTTCCTCTTCGCCTCTGCCATGATGTCCGTCCGCACTGAGAATACCGAGCTAGACCCACGTGCGACGTAGCGCCGTAAAGCGTTGCGCACTTCTCGCGGGAGGCCGTACCCGCTCAACGCTCGTTACACGGAGTAGAAATGAAAGAGGGTCATTCTCCCTATTACAACTGTGTTTAGCTGTTATTTTAAAGTGAAACAGCTGCATAGTGTTTTATTTTTCCAGTCACGTGAGGGGAAAAAACAAGCTGAATTTTCGACTTGTAGTCAAGGTGAATAGCGACAAAAACGTTAATTACACCGGTGATCTTGAAACAAACTGCCCTGGAAGATGCCCCACAGCCATTTTGAGGCAACACAAACAGTCTTCTGATCCGTTTTAAAATACAACCTAAATGCTTCTCTCGCCTCCCCTTTTTGCTGTCCGTCAGATTCATCTACATGTTAGGAAAGGACACCTGGGTGGAACGCTGGCCTTCGTCCGCCGAGTGCTCCAGCAATCCCAGCCTGCAAGCTAAATGCAAGAGCCTCGATGATACTGCAAATGAACTGTCTGTCAACGCCTGCAGGCTGTAGAGGTGTCTGAGCAGCAACTGCACGCCACTTTGTTGCAAAGACGGCAAATAAGCTGTTAACACAAAGATTCGATGATGGTCTTAACCCAGCCTGTGCAATAAGAACATAAAAACAAGATCTGAAAGTGGAGCTAGTTATAGGAACTACTACTACAACTTCTGCTGTAATGGTATAATAAGAATGTGGAACTAAATACCACTGGCAACAAATTAATTATAGCACGCCAAACATAGAATTACATATTTGTTTTGTATTGTGAACCAAACTGTCCCAATGCTTGTGGTCTAACCACAAAACTGTAGCAAAAGACCCCATCTTCATCTTCCTCTATTCAGAGATCATACTCATTATTTCAAATTAGAAGATTGACAGTGTTTATTAAGGTAACTGGACAGGTAATTAACGGTTCAATTCAAGTGGCTATTCGTAATATTACATTGTTGTGAGACTGAAAAGTTGTAACAAAGTTGAAATGAAATTTGTGAACTCCTATTTTCCTCCACATAATCAGTTGTAGAATTACTTATCTATCTGGAGAACAATAATGATCTGTACTACTAAATGAAATAGGCTTTGGATAAATGTGTTAGAGAAATATGCTTCTCTCAGTGCTGCATTCTCTTTAACCGGTTTGTCCTAAGAAATCTATTAAATCGGTGCTTATCTGCTTAAATAAAAAGAACTACTTAATATAAATATCAGACTGGAGATTCCTCTTTGTGTTTCGTAGGTTTTGTTGCTTGTTCTGCACAATGCGGCTGAATGCTCCACCGCTGACTTCTGCTTCTCAAATTAATTAGGGAGTTCTGCAGATAAAATATTACATGATACAAATGGCCCAACAGTGATTATAAAACTGGTAAAATCACATTGGGCAAACAGTGATTAAACTGTTAGAATAAAAAATAAAAAAATATGTATTAACTATTCCAAGCTAATGCAATTTTAATCTTAAAGTCAGGATCATGTTCCTGTGGGAGGAGCTGCTCACCTCGGGGCAGTGCTGCAACTGTTCAGTTTCACCACGGAGTACTCGACACACGCGTCGTCCTCCTGCTCGGGTCTGTGGGGCTGAGCTGGTTTGATGCTGGCGTAAAGAGGATCTGCCTGGTTCTTAGAGAACTGGACACTGGCATATTGAAGGTCACCCTGCCCCACTTGCCGACACTGCGTAAACAGGAATACTGTCATTTAAATGGTTGTAGATGAAGAACCAGAGACCCATCTGTGGTTTTTCCTCGACACAAATGGAATGTGAAGTTTAGATGTTGAACTTCAAAAGAATCTCTGGTTTCTTCTTCTTGCTTATCTGGGTTCCCTTAAGGTGATTGCAGGCTGAGCAGAGTAGCCAAGTGGCATATTGCCTGTGAGCACCGCCACATTGACTTTTCCATTGGCATTCTGATCAGATGCCCGAACCACCTCCAGTGGCTTCTCTTAACGTGAAGGAGCAGCGACTATACTCAAGGCTACATCCAGATATCTGAAATCCTAACCTGGCACCTAATGGTGAACCCGGAAGTTTAATTTTGGCCAATATCGGAACTCATCACCAGCTAACCACCAGCTCCCTCTTCACCAAAAGTCCAGTACAATGTCTACATCTTTGCCGAGAGCTTGTCAGTCAGGTTCAAGAGTTCCTATGTGTCCCTTTCATCAGCTGACAATATCCACAAGTCAAGTTCATAAGCTTCCTTTTGATACATATGGCTTGGTATGCGGGTAAAAGCCCATTCAGACTGCAAGATATTCAGGTCGACTGACCCAATTGGTCCATCCAAAGAGAGAGAGAGTTCTGCACATTGCTATACAGCAGTAAGTTCTTCGAGTTGATTGGCTAACACCACCAAGACAAGCGATCAGGACGGGGCCAATGTCACAGCCCAAAAAGTAAAAAACACAAAAGGTATTTTGGATGTATTAGAAACTGAATCGTGTCCTGGAACAATAAAAGATCCAAGAGAGTAGCGGGCGATAGAGGGGAGGACAAACGAAGGTGCACATGAAGTGCTTTCTCCGTGTGACCCAGCAGTTCGATCTGAACTGTGGAAACAGAAAGTTCTCTTTTGCGCTGGAGCTGTTTGGCTCATTCTTCCTCACCTGTTCCCTGTTGTCCGGTCTCTCTCCAGGCTCAGGTGATTGCTTCTTCTTTCTGGTTAGGGGAATAAAAAAACAAATACAAAAAATGAATGAATGAACTGTGACAAACGGACTGCTGAATTTTATTTCATTTGCAGGGATTTAATGAAAGGGACATTTTAACTCCCAGGAAACCTGGGTCTTTTTTGCATTTTTGGCCATTTTTAAAACGGCGTTTATGCTGACATCCGGGAACGCGATGGCAAGTAGTCACACAACCACACGGGTTTTTAACACTGTCCAAATAACCCAGACATATTTGGAAGACAAAACTGAAGCAAACTTTAAAATCATCACCCAACCTGTACTTTTAACATCCATCACAGATCACAGATTGTCTGCCTGATTCAACTTTGACCTACTGTACCCACCATAGTTGTGTAAGGAAAATTTCTAGGGTTTGCTCACTTCCAGTTTAACGTCTGGATAAACTATTGGCTTGTTTTACAATCTGTCCGATCTCATGTTTCCAGATTACTTTGGGAAATGTTGTCAGAATTGACAGAACTGATGGCCAAAATTCCAAGTTCTAACATGCCGTAATTTGACTTGAATAAACACTTTGATTTAATGAAAGCGAGTTGCTTACCTAATGAATATAAAGACAGAGAGGAGTGCGACTGCCAGGACAACAGTAGTGGTTGTTCCAAGGGCTGTTGACTTCCACGCTCCTAGATAGTGGTGACAAGATTACAACTCTGACAATGAATTAGCCTTTTATAGGAAAAGAAACACCTTCTTGCAATTAAATATTTTCTTTTGGGACAGTAAAATAATCATGGCTCCCCTAGGACAAATTAAATGTAATAACTCGTGTACAAACTATAATCCTCTCTCCATATACCCATCTACTTCTGAGTCGGGGTCTTCACTGGCCAAAAATGTTAAACTAACCTCTGGCCTCTGGCAAAACCTACCCAAACCTCACATATGTAAATCTTTTGAATCTCGCTGTCCTCTCAAAGAAAACAAATACACAAATATTTCTCCTGTGATCAAAGCAAGCGAGTCTTGCTTGAATTCGCTCAGGCATCAAACACAATCGATAAGTCTGTTTTGCTCTGAGCAATTTGCTAATCTTATATAATGTGTAGTTCGGGCCCAAACACTGCCAAGCACTCCGTTCGTGTAGCTGATGTATGTCCTCCATGTGAACTACTACTACTTTTTCTAATTTGATGTTCTTGACTAATGTAAATGTGACAGTGCCATCTGCATTCGCATTTTCAAGCTAAATGGCTCAATTTTTAGCCACCTTAGCACGGTAGGGGTCTGAGCAGTTTTACAAGAAAGCTTTAACGGGGAGGCTCCCTTCCCCCTTACATTACATCAGATGCTGGTAAACGCACCTGCCACAGTCAGATGTAAGGTGTTGCTATGGCGTCCTCTTCTGTTCTGGGCTTCACAGGAATAATTCCCACTGTGTTCAGGTCTGATATCGGTGATGGTGAAGTTCTGTCCTGATGCTTTTGGTGAGTCTTCATTCTCCTTGTACCAGGTGTAGTTAGCTGCTGGGTTAGCATCACTGCTACAGGTCAGAGTCACTGAACTGCCCTCCA